>CAAKHD010000072.1:10696-32329 GCA_901007705.1 Fistularia tabacaria | reverse complement strand
AAAAAAAAAAGTGCAGCATGCCGGTGTGCTCTCAGGTGTGTGTGTGTGTGTGTGTGTGTGTGTGCGAGTGTGTGTGTGTGTGTGTGTGTGTGTGTGTGTGTGTGTGTGTGCTGTGTGTCTGTGTTAGGGCTGTGTATGTCATGGGCTGTCACTGAAAGTTTGTGCCGTCTAAATATCTCACCTTGGACTAAACCAACTGGTCTGTTTTGCCATCACCGATGTTTCTACATTATCAGTTATTTCTCCAAAGCAGAGCCATGGCTTATAATTTATCCGAATGACACCAGGTGATTTCTGTTCATTACTATATGAGTCCAGAATTGTTAATAATGCAATACTTTTCACACTTGCAGTAATATGGGCCTGTATGCTTTTAAGTCTGGTGCAATACTATTTTCCATAGCCTCCAATGCATTATTTTCTTCTTTTTTTACTGTAAGAGCTCTTCACTCAGCAAACAATAATTTCACGCAGAACTAATGGAGACCTTTGAACCTTTGATATAGATCTTATTGAATTCGATATTCAAAATATATCTCATGGCTTTTATACTACCATGACTGGTCTATTGTCGTCAGTTGTTCCTATTCACTAAAATTTAACAGATGAAATACTGATTGCTCCCTACAGCCAGTTTAGACATTTAAGCAGTTGCTTGTAGTTATCAAAGGGGAAGACATTGGAGAAATCATGCATCAAAAGCTTTATGGAAGACTAAATATTTCAGTCGAACCGTATAACTTCTATATTGGATCAGCCGAGGTCTTGGTTTACAATGAATGCCATCGGTGCTGATAACCTACAGGAAATTGGGCTACTGTGGGTAGAAGAAGAAGCAGCGGATGGTGTTTCTGTAAGCACAGAGAAAAGAGGAAGGGCAAGACTCTTGGACTGTGTTGGAACTTTGAATAGTGGACTCTGAGGGAAAAAGTTAGAGAGTTGTTTGACATGATGCAGAGGTGGATACGAGGATAGGACTGCAGAAGGACACCCGGTGGAAGACCATGAAAAACGGATGGAACTGGAAGAGGCAGGAACATAGGGTAACTTATAGGTAGGTGCCCACAGGTAGACTACGTCTGGTATAGACAAGATCATCTAATGGAGATCAGTGATTGCAAAGGGTTGGTAGGTGACAGTACAGCCAGACAGCCAACAATGATGGTGTGTAGGGTGATTCTGGTGGCAGGGAAGATGGAGAGGACAATGGCAGAGCAGAAAATGAAGTGGTAGAAGCCTCAAAAGGAAGGGTGTTGTTTGGTTTTCAGGGAAGAATTGAGAAATGCTCTGGGAGGTGAGGAGGTGACTGAACAACTGCAGCTGATGTGATCAGGGAGGAGAGTCATTAGTATGTCATTTAGAAGGAAAGTAGATAAGAAGACAAGATGGTGGAATGGGATAGTACAGGAGTGCATACAGAGAAAGAGGTCAGCTAAGAAGAAGTGGAATTATAGAGAATAGACTGGTACAGGGAAATGTGCCATAAGGTAGAGCTAGAGGTGATAAACGATGATTTGTATGCAAGGTTGGACAGTTAGGAGAGGCTGATTTATACAGGTTGGCATAACAGAGAGACATAGATGAGAAGGACATGCAGCAGTTCAGGGGGTGGAGGATAGAGAAGGAAATGCATTGACAGGTGCCAGAAGTGTGATGAGTAGATGGAAGTGGTATTTTGAATAGTTAATGAATGAGGAATGTGAGAGAGAATGAAGAGTAGAAGAGGTGACCATTGTGAACCATGAAGTAGCATAGATTGATAAAGGTGATGTGAGGAGGTATTGAAGAGGATGCAGAGTGGAAAGCCAGTTGTTCCTAATGATTAACCCATGGGGGTATGGATGTGTTCCCCAGAGAGGTTGCTGTAGAGTTTTAGACTAGATTGTTAAATGCGATCTCATAGATTGAGTGGATGCCTGAGAAATAGAGGATCATTTTGCTGGTGCTAATTTGCCTGGGACAAGGAATACATTCAGAGTTGTGCTACCTATAGAGGAAGAAAGTTGATGAGTCCGACAGTGAAGTCAAGAAAAACTACGATAGCAGAAGTATCTGCTTTGAGAATGCCGATAGGGAAGTATAGAGAAGGTCAGACGGGGGTTTATTGGGCCTTTGTAGGTCAAAAGAATGCATAGGACAGGGTGCTGAGAGAGGAACTGTGGTACTATATGAGGAAGTCTGGAATGGCAGAGAAGTGTGCTAGAGTGGTGCAAGATATAACTGCATCAGGGATCAGTATATGTATTCATGCATCAGGGATCAGCTCTGAGCTCCTTCTTGTTTGCTATGGTGATGGTCAAGCTCAAAGAAGAAGTGAGACAGGATTCTTCATGGGCGATGATGTTTGTAGATGACATTGTAATCTGTAGTGAGAGCAGGGAGAGGTTGGAGGAAAATCTAGAGAGGTGGAGGTATACCCTGAAAAGGAAAGGAAAGAACATATGTAGGTGAAGTATATATGTGTGAATGAGAGGGACCCAAGTGGGACTGTGAGGTTAAAGGGAGTAGAGATAAAAAGGGTGGGAGATTAAAGTTCCTAGGATAAACAGTCCAGAGCAACTGAGAGTATGAAAAGAGGTGAAGAAACATATGCAAGCAAGTTGGAAGGGGATGAGAAAAGTGTCAGGTTTGATGTGGAATAAAAGATAATGAGCCAGAATGAAAGAAAAGTATACAAGATAGTAACGATACCAGTGATGTTATATGGTTTTAAAGACAGTGGCACTGAGGAGATAACAGAGGGCAGAGCTGGAGGTAGCAGAGATGAAAATGCTGAGGTTGTCGTTGGGAGTGAGGAGGATTGATAGAATCAGGAATAAGTCCATCAGAAGGACATTACATGGTTGATGTTTTAGAGATAGTGTCAGACTGAGATGGCTTGGACATGAACAGAGGAGGGATAGTGAATACATTGGGAGAAGGATGCTGAGGTTGGAACTGTCAGGCAGGAGGCCCAGAGGAAGACTTTAGAGGAATTTTCTTGATGGAGTGAAAGAGGACATGAAGTGCGTTGGTATGGGAGAAGAAGATACAGAGGACATGGTTTGATGGAGGCAGATGATTGACTGTTGAACCCCCTGAAGGAAAAAGCAGAAAAGAAAAGAAGAAGAAGATGAATTATTTTCATATTTTGGTATAGATATAAATCATGCATAACTACAGCTTTATGTATGTGTTTAACATGTGGTTTAAGAAGTCCTGCTCACTAAAAAGACGCCCAACTTGAGCTTTTATCTGTGTTGAAGTTATGTTTAAAAACCTGTGACTTCTAAGGAGCGAGACTTTCTCTATACTTAGCTTGACCTTGTTTAATATATTTCCACCTCCATTTGATCTGGTCGTATGCCCCTTTAAAAAAAGACCTGGTTTTGAAACGTAAAGAAGCGCATAAAGGCTGGAAATCTCAGGGTGCAATTACCAAACAAATTACTGTCATTAAGATCCAGAAAATAATGGAGCCCCTCTAGATAAATCACATATGGATGTATGGAGATGCCTAGCGTGGGTTATCGCTTCGTTCCACATATAGCCACCAAAAAACATAAATAAATACATGAATAAAAACCCTGTCCATTGCCATGCACCAAGAAGATTATTATCCTACACTTCTAAATGATATCGTTATAAACGCTCAGGTTAACATTTTGGTTTGACTGAATAAGCAATTTCCTATTGGTTTGCTGCCACAAGGTAGCCGTGTTCAATTAAAGCACGGCTAACCCTCGGTTTTAACGGGGCCAGTCTCTCGGTTGATCCTCTCCCAGTGAAAAAATAGTTAAAAATAACCGGAGCGTTTGCTTCCGGAGCAGCGTCACTGGGTTCCTCCGGTCTGGGAACAGTGGCTTATGGGAGGGTCGGAGGAGAAGAAGCGAGCACGGGGAGAAGGGAGGGGAGGGAGAAACAAGCAGGAGGACGGCGGCGAGGACGTGAACGCACCACAGAGTCGGGGTGAGTAGGGAGAATATGCTAGGGATTCGTCGCGTTTTTTTTTTAATTCACAGCCGCTGTGGATCCGGCATCATAAAACGGTGTCGAAACGAATGCAACTTTCCCGGTTCTTCTTCCGCACGACGAATTGCTACCGCATCCGCGGGGCCCGCTGCGCCGGGGAAGAGTCGCGGTGCAGGGGAAGCGGGACTCGGGGGGCGGCGGGACGGGGGGCGGGGGCGGTGGGGCGTCGCGCCAGATGGGGCATTCACACAAAACACATCGGTGTCTCCTCTTGAGGGGGGCTTTTGTCTGTGGGGGAGTTTACACGTTGCGTGTTAGGGGTGCGGGGTGCGACAGTTGTTTACTTAAACCTAGCTGTCGGCTGAGAGCGGCTGACCAGCGCTTTGATTTTAAGGGTTACCGCTACCAGTTCCAATTCCTGCCGGCTAAAATCTTTGGAAAAAAAAAACCTACATCCACGGGTTTCTGTAAATTTTTCATCTTACATCCTCCATGCAAGTGGTCCCCAGAACGGGTGGGAAGATGTCAACCCTTTCTGTGATGGTAAAACCAGACTGCGTGAAAGACACCCAAGGGATGTTCACATAAGTATAACATACGACCATTCATCTGAGTAGTCTGGTTTGTTAAACTATCCCAATATTGATTTTCAACCAAGCACGCTTTCAACAAGTTTAGATTAATCCATTCAGACAATCCTGAAGAAATACTCAAACGTTCTTACTCGCTTGTTACTATGCAAAGTAAGAGTTTTTAAGTTCTTTATATTTAACGAATGTTCCCAATGTATTTTACACTCTGCTAAATGCTAAAGTGCATCTAACAATGACATGAAACTAAATTAACACTAACCAAATAATTTTATATGAAAAGGGGATCCGCAGCAGATTATTTACTAGATAAATGACGAGATACCAGTGAAAGCCATACATTACTTTTTTATTTTAATTTACTGATGAATATATCAAGAATCGAAGAGGCCTCATCCTTTGCTTCCTGTGTAGAGATGCTCCTCTACCCAAGTCATAGCAGTCTAGCCCAGTGCGGTATAGTCTCTGAGCTGAACAACAATTTAAAGGGGTCCTCTGTGACATAAATAAAGGAGGTTATTCTCTTAACTTGCACACATTATGTGGAACAGTCGGGTGCTGGAGGCCTTCTAGGCCTCAGGGGTGAGGCTTGTGTTGGTGCATAGTGCTGGCTGGACACCACAAGCTAATCATTCCCAGCCTTGGTAGTTTGTGCCTCCCCCGTGAGATAATAAGCCTATTTGTTTTATACAAACATGGAACCACTTAATTGCTTGTTTATCTTATAGTTAAAGGAATTTGAGGAATGATTTGTATAAATTGCCCTGTCCTTATGTCCTGAAAATGTGGAAGAAAGCGAGTTGAGTCTCCACTTGAGTTTTTGTTCCTAAAGAGGAAACACTGCGGACTTTGAGTTTGAAAACCTAAACATCAGGTGTGTGCTGATTTTTCTACTGACTGAATTCCTATTCTTTTGGTTGTTGTGCAGGGAGAGTGTAAGTATATGGGAAACATTGCAGCGAGTGTGTTCTTTTTGTGTGTTTTGCTGTGAGAAGGGAAGGGACACAGAAATTGTTGACAATAACATGTATTACCAAAGGACTTGTGTGCTCTTTCTGGAGTGCACCACTGAGGTTTACCCTGTTTCCCCGCCTCACAGTCATAGTGAGACAGCTCTCAGTATTTTGTTTTGCAACTAATTTTCCACAATCTTTTTCTTTACACTTTTAGAGTTTTGGCCATAATGATACATTCCCTCTTTCACTGGAAATCCTTGGTGTATGTGCAGTAGATAGGAAGTAATCAGGCCTGATAGCGACCAGTATTGTTTCAGTGATTGTGAACCACAAGTTAGTGATAATTAGTGATGTACTCATTCAATAATCTTGACATTGGTCAAGTACTTTGAAAGAACTGGTTCTTGCAACATGACGATAAGATTGATTTATTCAGATGATTTGTGTTATTTTAATGCAGTAGTAGACCCACTGGTCTATGCTTTGTAAAATATTGTTAATTTCATAGAGGGAGGAGACTCAGCAGTTTTCATTTTTTAGCAGTTGCCATATTGTTTACTTTAGTAATAACACCACATTTGCTGAGACTGATGTGCACACTTTTTTGATATTGCCTGCTCATGCAAAGATTTCCATCAAATAGGTTGTCAGTCTTGTCTCTCATAGAGTCTGAAGTAGTGTCATGGCTAAAAAAATGAGATTATTGCATCTTGAGTTGAGACGGTGCACTGTCATCCTCACTGCTTCTTTGTCACTCCCGATCTTCCTGCATTGCCTTGTCTCCTTTTCTCCTTATTCCCCTTGCCACATTAATCCTGGTGGGCTTTTTTCTTATCCAGACCTAGCCTAAGCTCTCAGTCTATGTGCGTCTGAGAATATAATGTCACTGCTATTTGTTGTATGTTAAGTTGGTGTGGTGTATGTTCTGTCCCTCTCTCCTTTTCTGCTTCTTCTTTTTTCATTATTTTCATCACTCTCCCTTTTTTCACTCCTCTTCCCCTCTGTCCGTAGCTTTTCTCACCAACATCAGGAATTGCTGAGCATGGGAAAAAATTGTCTGGGACATGTATGTGCCAAGTTTTTGGCCAAGCATTGCTGACTGTTCCTGTGTGCTTGTGTGTTTGTTTTGCTTTGGTCAGATGAAAGGGCATCCATTTCAAGATGGCCCCTCCTCTACCTCTGCCTAGTTCACACCATGGGAAGTTAGACCTTATCTGTTTCTATGTATATATACTAACACCATGGGTTTATGTTGCTGTTGTACCTGGACGAGTGGTTGGTCGAGGTCATGCTAATCAGCTGCTGAAAAAGGACGGTGAAAGTGCGTCCATGCAAACATGCCTGTGTGCGTACTTCTGTGTAGATGTGTGTGAGCAATCAGATAAAGAGCAGGGAGATCTGTTATCATCACCCTGCTTCCCCTGTGAAACAATACCAGTGGTCCGCCCTTGACCAAACAAGTTTGTGTGTGTGTGTTAGTGCAGACATGAGCACATTTGAATGTGTGTCGAGAGCTTTACCAGATTGTACCTATCAATGATGAATTAAGGACAGCAGAGAGTAGATTCATCTCAGTCTGTCTAGTTGGCAAGATAAACACACCACAGTTTGTTAGTGTGTATTTATGTGAACTGGTCATGTGGTCATGCAGGTCTTGAATGTTTGTGTATGTATTGTCAATCCTTTTCTGTATCTATTTTTCTTCACAATCTTTTCCAGTCCCCCATCGTTGCATCTCAATAGAGTTATTGTGCCCACTGTCAGCCAGGCTGCAATATGTGTGTGTATGCATTGTTATTGCAGGGAGCAGACAGCCATGAGGTGTGTTTGAACAGACAAGGAGCACAGAGGCCCTCTTCATCCCATAGGGAGTGAAAATGAATGATGGGACCCTTTTCCATTTTTCAATCCATCCCTTTTGTCTGTACTTCTTCTGTCATTTTCTGGCGGTTTCATCCATATGTTCCTAATTGCCATGTTTTTTCAATTTAATTTTGCATCCATGTATTCTTTCGTTTGCGCATGTATGTATGTATGCTCCTGTGCAATGCTGTCTTCTTGCTGTCAAGACTGCCTTGTAATTGGTACATCAGTATGCATGTTATTCTGTCTACCAATGACCTGTGCAAGCAGGTGAGGATGTACAAGGTGTCTACTCTTTCATTAAACTCCCATGAAAGATGAGGGCATGAGCTCAGGTCTCTAGGAGATCTGACTTTTATTCCCTTTTGTTTATATGTTTTTGGTTTTTTTGCCTCATGACTGCTCACGCACACATATATATGCCAATCACTGTCAGTTCAGCTCCATAAGGTTTTATCCTTCTGTGACATTCTTCTCTCTTTTTCTCTGTCTCTTTCTCTCACTCTTTCTTCCATTTTCTCCTCTTGTCTCTTTTCCTCTGAATGTAGAACACATTCACACTACCAAGCAACACAAAAGTCAGAATGTAAACTAAGAGGCTATAAAAGTCAAGAGCCCTAGGTACCTCTACAAATTGGTCCACTGCAGCAAGTTCAAGGATTTTTGCTGCATTGTCTCAAAACAAGGACTGGCTTGGTGCTGCTTTTGTGCTTTGGCTGCACTCAGTAGGAACACTTGAACAGAATAGTGTTCAGCTATTAACAGGTGACTCTAAAGCATAAGGAATTGTCAGGTTTGTGGAAGGAAGCTATAAAGGGATTTGAAAGCACATTGATCAGGGATATCTGCTGTTGGACTGTCAGGAATCTGCAAATATTACGCTGATAAAAGATTACAGTTGTCATTGTAAATTGTTTGAATGGGTTTACCTCATCCTCCACTGCATTTTAATTCTTGCGTTTAAATTCGGTGTTGCTTTATCTCTGCTATTACTTCTTAAGTTACTTTTGGAGGTGGTTTGTTGTCTAAATACAGTGATTTTGACCCCAAACCATTTTTTGGCGGTATTGTTTAGTGTTTGTCAGATGATTTTCTTTAAATAATCAGGAAATACAATATTTTCGTTAAGGATCAGAAAGAGGTAATGGACATTACTGTATTTTTCAGATTATAGGTGGACTGAAAGCCACATTCCATAATGATTAGTGTCAGCAAATCAGATAATGTGTATTGAAGGTCACTTGTATGAAGCAGACATCATGATAGCTGCCTGAAGTTTCTGACTTGAAGCACAAATTTTGCCGTACAGTCAAGTTGAAGTGGGACAAAAACATACATTATGCTCTTTTGCAGTACATTATCAATGCACTGGCACTTATGCAGAGTGCAGCTCACTTTACTGCATACACAAAACAGTAGCCATTTTCTGCCAGGTCAGCTTCTCTATCACTTATTACATTCAGATGCCTACATGGGTTACCACATATGGAAGAGAAAGAAATAGTCCATGTATTTTGTACCTTTTTGGTGGTGCTATCCCCCAGTGCTATGTTTAGTTTGACATATGTGATTTAAAATGCCATTTTGTTGCTGTTTTCATCCACCTTGTGGCATGCACGAAATTATTACAGAATCATGGCATTAACATTGTTTACAGAAGACCAGATTTAATTTCTCAAGTTTGTTTTCTTTCACAGGATAACAACAAGCAGAAGAAAAGGCAAGTTCAATAGATCAAGATAAAACCAAAATAAAACCACATCTACTGTCATCTCATTATCCCATAATAATCAAGAGGACCATGTAGAGAGCAGTCACACATGTTTTACCACAGCTAGTACAACCCTACTAACCAAGGTTTGACAGGAGGCTTACAGAAAGAGACTTTCACAGGACATGAAGCAAAGCTCTGTAGCTGCTGGGACCAGGGAAAATGGTCCCAAAAAACACATCTGAATGATTTAATTTACTTTATCAATCTATTAGACTGCGATTATATGGTTCTGTGAATATGGTAATGTGCCACAATTTTGGGGTCCTTTCATCAGTGGTTTTCCACAATCTTCTGATCTCTATAGCCTTGAGCTAAAAGGGTGATTTGATCTTTATTTTTCTAGTTGTAACAAGCAGCATCTATTGAGTAAAGCTTGTGAACGCTATCGAATACATACTTGTCTGATGAATCAACTGCATGATGTGTGACAGGAATATTCAATGATGAATAATCAGTCACTGAAGTCATTTGAGTTTTTGGTTTTTGTTATTTTTATATCCCGCAGTGGGAGAAAGAAGTTCATAGTTAGAGGGAGGATGTATAGCTGCTTGAACTTGATCTTTTCATTCTTTGTCTGTGATATGTATTCAGGGTTTATGAACATTCACTAAGCAGTGGGGTATTGGATAACCTAAAGAGTTGTGGAATTTGCCCCTTTGTTTTGCTCTGACTGCGCTAAACAAGTGTGGAAGCAGTTTTGTCACTGTCTTTGCTTGTTTCCAAACAGTTTCGGTGAAGGACTGGTCCACTTGTTGTGGTCTGTCAACTTAAACAGTACTGTCCAGAGAAAAATGCTTTACTCAAACTAACATATGTTTTTTTGGTTGGGAGTTAGAGATAAAGGGAGAAAGGAAAAGCAGTTTGTTGCAGTGTAAGAGGGACTGGACGATTTTAATGTGTTGCAGCAATCATTGCAATGGTGTCTGTGGTTCCTCTGGCAGTGATGGGACATTCCTTTTCTGATGAGTCACTCTCTTGCTGCAATCTATTTTCTTCCCTGACATTGCTTATTTTCACTCTGGTACCCGTTTTCATTGTGTCTCATTTTAGGACCTTTCCTTCCTTCTTTGTGACTGATGAATGAAAGCATCCAGCTTATCAGACAAAGCTTTGGTATCAATAAAATCTTGTGACATTTCCGTGGAAGAGTTTGCTTCTGGCTTTGCAATCACAAGGCCAACGTGAAAACTCAGGAACAAGCAAATACACACATTTGGATTTATTCATCAAGCATTAGAGAGTTTATATATAGTGTGTTCTGTTAAATTTCACGACAGGAACTCATCATATTGTTTCTCAAAGAGTTTGAAATACCCATGCACTGTGCCTCAGCCTTTTTTTTATACTTTACCTTTGTATTTTCCTTCTTGTGTAACAGTAAAGCAATAACCACTATTACTATCTCTTGTCATTTTCAGCGCAAAAAAATATGACAATATTAAAGTTTAGGTGTATTGAAATTATCTACCATGTTGTGTTTTGGCGAACACAACATTATTTAACTAGTGCCATTGCAGATTGACAGGTGTGTCTCCCCACTGTGCTCATGCTTTGGCTAACAAGTTGCAGTCGAACAGTGCAGATGGTTAAGCACATACATTCTGTGTTTGCATGAAGGGTAATATATCTTCATGCAAGAAAGTGGTGGTAGACTGCATTGAATTCAAATGAAAAGTAATTTCCATCATGTTTTTCAAGACAAGCTAGCTTTGTGTTTTAACCCAATTTTTTTATACCCGCGGTAGTCACTTTCATTCCTCCTCTTGAGTACTGATGGTGTCAAATTTGTTATTATAAGAGAAATAATGATTTGATTGCAAAATGTAAATCTGAAAGCTTAGCTGAACAGGCAAACTAATTTATCACTGTGGTGCAGACAAATGCAGTGGACGTTATATGATAAACGTGTAGCTTGTACCTTTGTAGTTGTCCTAAAGTTACATATTCAGCTGTCACTTTCCCAATCATCCTATTGTACTAGAAAATTTTAATGTCTGGAAGTACTTTCCCTATAACCCCCTGGGCCTCAATGTATCCTTGCCAATGACTGAGGAAATATAGGAGACACCTTGAGGGTAAGCAGAAATGTCTTTAGTATCTGGTCAAGGGTTGTGGTTAACCTGCTAAACACAACCATCCTTGCATAACATGAGTCAATTCCTTCTTCATTGAAATGAGCTAGAATTAAAAAATGGGGATTGTAAATGGAACTTCCGAGCCCACTCAACAGGCCTATTTGGCAGTGATTCCCTGAAACTAACAAACCTGTCACTGTGACTTCTCTTTCGGACAGCGTCTCCCAGTGATTAAATATGCTCAGTTGGACTAAAAGCCACCATTTGGTGCCCTCTTGTGGGTTGCACTCTGAGACTAGCCTCTTCAGACACTTGAAGCTGATGACCCAACAAGCCAACTGTCTTGACTGGTTACTGACTTGACAGTGCAGAGTGAGCAACAGGTGTCTTAGAGGCTAACCACATTTACCCCGACTATTATAAAACTAACTTGTCCCACAATTTAACTCAGAAAGCTGCTGAGCCTCTCACAGTGTTACTGCAGATTTTCTCCAATCCGACAACAGAATATCTTCACATACACACACATGCAAGCACGCACACACACCCACACACACACACGCACACACTCAAACTCTTTTTGGTGAGACTTCCTTGTCCTTTCGGATATCCTGTCACATCTCAGTCGTATATGGGATACTTAGTTCCTTAATTTGCCTCTCCGCCTGCCTTGCAATTGGCAGCCCTTTCGTGTGTATCTAGATGTATGTTTTCATGTAATTTTTTCTGAGCATGTGTGCTTTATAACATGTGTTATCATCATGCAAAACAGAGGTTTTTGTGTTAAGGGCAGAGTATGTTTGTTTTCTAATTTCAAATGGGTCACGTCCACTATAAAACTCAAGTTTTTTTCATGGCCATGCCTTGTCCATACCAATGTCTGGCAGTTTAAGTATTTCTGTGAGAAAGAAACAACATTCTGCAGTGTAGGTTCTCCACGGTTAAGCATGTTTTAATGAATAACAGTAACACATTTTTTTCTGATGAGCAGTTGTATAACCAACCGCTGTTGGCTTATGACAATAGGCAAAATTTGAAGAATGGAGAAAAAAATTCCAAACTTCATCTCAGGAACACGGCAGATCTAGGACCAAGTTCTGACTGATTGAAATAGAAAAACAAATATTGTAGCCAACAGTTGATTCAAGTTGCATTATCACTTGCAATGGCATTTTTCCTTAGGGTCAACCATGAGGGAAAACCTTGTGTGAATAAAATGTGTGCTTTTAGATATTCTATTTAGAATAGTCAAACTTGTTTTTTAAAACTTCTTCCCGCTCAAGAGTTAGGCACATTGACAGAACAATAAACAGCCAGACATTTCTCTTTAATTCTAGCCCTGCTTGTTGTTTTCGGTCTGTACGCCTGCCTTTTCCTGTTGCGTCCTCATGTGTGTTCCACAGGGCTTTAAAGACTGAAAGCGGACTTCCCTCTTGTCCGTGTGGTGTACTTTTACTCCTCACGCTCAGCCTCTCATCCACAGGAAAGAGCGAATGGGAGAAGCAGAGTAAAAACGGGTTGGTGTGGGCTGGGATCTGGCAGTGGGGGGAGGACTGACAACATACACTCATTCCCAAGTTTCCAAAATCTCATATCCAGAAATCCGTCTCCTGGCTTTGGTTTCAAAAAGTCTTCTTCTCCACATCACAAGATTTCAGTGTCTGTAAATGTCTGTAAACTCCTACTCTCTTCAACCTCCAGTGTATTAGCTGAAGCAAAGTCATTGGAATTTTGGTGCAGTTGCTCAACTTCCTGTGTCTAAGTTAGGCGGTGGGCTTACACAAGTAGAAAGCAACTGTCTCTATCTTCGTTTTCATGGATAACACCTCTTTTTTTTCCCCACAAGCATACAGTGAAATAGCCTGATTCTTCACTTCAGTTTGTCTTTAATTCACCCTGTACAAGTATATACCTCAGTTTGTTCAGGGTAAATGTTTAAAATTTTTACACACTTGCACACACAGTAGTTATCACACACATTGACTCCAGAGGTCTGAATGCATATCTCTATATGTTTTGACTTCTCTTTTTGTTGCCCAAATATATTCTTGCCCCCCAGATACTCGAACCCCACCACCCTCTGTCAGAAATGGCATGCTTGAAATTCTTTGGCACACCCTGAAAATTCCTAACTGTTTTTCTTTCTGTTGTGGTCATTTTCTCATTTGCTATCCCACTCATGGTGAACCATGCATCTGGAAAATGATCCCTGTAGCTGGATGTAAACAGGGTATTACAACATGCATAAACTTACACACATAAACAGTAACTTTCTTGGAGTCTTATGGGAGTAGAACCACAGTCGATCTATTTCTGTTTGTCCTTTGCACATTCTCTGTTGCCTATGCAAGGACAGTGCTTGGCCACAGGGGCAAACCAATCCGAAGTGTGTGCGCGTGCGTGCTTGTATGTGTCTGCACACTCGATTGTTTGTTTTGGCTGCGGTCCTGTTCAAAGTGTTACTTTGTCCCTGTCACTTCCCTTGATTGAGAATTGAGGGATGAACATCCTCCCCCAAACACACAGCTATACATGCACACACATGCACATTCACACGCCTCCTTATTGGGCTTTTAAGTTGTAATTTGTGCATCATTTTAATAGATGCTTAGAGTGTAACAATACACAATAGCTGCACCATCTTGATTCAGATATATCACAGTATGAGGGTATTTCGTGCTGGTGGGGAGTCTGTGCATATAGCACCTGCATTAATTTTTTTTTTCTTCTTTTCTTTTCGGTGCTTCTTAAACAATCTAATGATCTTTTAAGACATTCAGTGTGTAAGTGCTCCCATTGATTAAACGGCATTTGGCTCATATAACATACTATCCAACCTTCGTAATGTCTGAGCAAAGTGAAACAGCCATTAGCCATCAAGACCACTGGTCATGGGATTTTTAATGAGCTAGGAAAATAAGGAAAATGTTGTCTTAATGTCAGCTTTATGGTCCAGTTCCTTAAGACTTTGCCACTGTGTAACCTCGTCTCAATTCCTCATCCTGATATGCTCTCAGGTATACATTGATTAGAGCAAAAACAGGACATAACACACTACATGAAGCATTTTAATGATATTGTATTGATGAAATTATAAACTGTTCATTGTGTCATTGCCATTTTCTATCATTTTAATTGTTAGTTGGAAAGCGTCATCCCACATTTAACTTGGCAAAACCTACAACCCAGGATTGGAATGAATTTGATGGCACGTATGATGATATGGAGTTTGCATTGCAGCTATATACGACCTCAAATACTGTCAAAAAGGATGATTACAAAGGGGGCGCAGTGTAGGTCAGCTTTTGAATATGTTTTTGCACCGCGAAACATAATAGACCAAGTAGTTGATCAAGAGAAAGTGTTAGGGCCATTCTTGTGTGCTGGCTGATTGACAGAATTTAATTTCCATGTCTCGTAATGGAAGTTGAATACCCATTTTACTCAAGTGGAGATGAAAATTAAGTGAAAGAATATCTGGAAATGTTGCCTATTATCGTGCAGCTGACTAACAGGTTCGTATCCTGATCCAAAAGTCAGGAAAACACCCAGTTGTATTTCATATTCTGCATGTAGTTTGGCTAGGGAAGCCAAACTGCTAACTGCAAAGTCTTTTGCTCTCGTGTCAATCTTTTTGGTAACAGATGGGGTTTCTCACAAGCGGAGGGGCAGATGAAGAGAGGCGTGGCTGTAAATCAGGGTTGTAGAGAGAAATGGGTGGTTTTATGAGCGTTTACAGACCTTCTTCACTTTTAATAGGTAAAGAAAGCAATTTTCTTCTAGACAAAGGAAAGAGAGAGAGTAGGACATGAGAGGTTGGGGATGGATTTGATGTCGGCAGGAAGATGAAGAGGAAACGGATGAAAATTGTGATGAAGGGAAGAGGTACAAGTTAAGGAGGAGTAACGAAGGGACCGGATTGCCGAGTAACCTTGAGAGGGAAGGGCAGGAAAGAAAGATGAGAGGCCTATCAAACCACTGGCTGGCATCTACTCGGCATCTGAATTTCAAAGCAATCTGTCTTGGCCTCACTCACTCCAGAGTTTGGTAAATGGGGGTGGTTACTCTCAGCTCACATGTAAAAAGACAGATATTGAGAGGTAAAAAGGCTGCATCTGCTCCCTTCAATCTTACCCCAGCCAGATCCCACCCATGTGCGCACACACACACACACGCACACACACACACACACACACACGCACACAACATACCTTTGACATTTGTACACACACAAACAACAGCACACACTTGTCGGGTTGGCCAGTGGGTCAGAAGTCACAGTCCTGCTGTGACACATCCCAGATCTTATTACACCCTCCTCCCAAACTCCCAACCTCCCAACCTCCGACCACCTTGCATTTTGTTTTAAGTGTGTTTTTCCATTGCTCAGTTTTTGCCTGTGCATTTAGCTCATTACAAGCAAGTCTGCATGGACTGCTCCCCATCATATTTACAACACTTACGTGTTGCGCATTTGTATACATCTGTGTATCACTACCCTCTCCTCCCTGACCACAGAGGGACCCTGTAATTATGCATAGACCCCCACCACCAATCCACAGCAGAGGCCTGCAGAGTGGGTGTGGAGGGGGTGACACACTGTTTGAACCCAGGCCCAAATAGGACCACGTATGGGACCGAGAGTTACAGTTTTAGTGCATACTTGTGCTGCCACTGCTGCTGCTGCTGATCTGTGAATGTGGAAAGTTTTTTGTCTTCATTATATGTGTAGAGACATGATGGAAACTACAGTGTAATCTAAAATTTGTTGGTTTTACTTTAGCTCAGCAACTTGGATTTGGACTTTTTACCAGTGTGCAAACTTTTAGCCTCAAATTTACATTGAGCAGAATTGAAACATGCTTTTTTTCTCATTTTAAATTTTTGGCACCATGTCCCTAATTCCAGATGAGCAAAAGCAGTGAAGTAAGTAAAAAAACAAAATAAAAAAATGTCACTTTATTTGTCAAAGATTCTTTAATTTTAGACACATGCTAATTTGGATCTGTCAAGTGACTGAAAGCTGAAAAATTTAACTGTCTGACACCCCTTAGTTATTAAGGAACCTTGTGGGACTTTGCATGCATTGTATAAATTGTGTATATCCATTGTAATGCTAATTGTATGAAAGAAAAAACAATTATGAATGGACAGGTAGCATAACAATGCTGTTACTGCTCACCAATTTATTGCTGATAAGATGAAACATTCTGTTACAGATGTTTTACTGTAAAATAAGAAATTTAGAATCACACATCTTTATTACTCATACCTACTAAGGCCTCTCAAGGTCAAAAGTAACATATGAAATGAATTAATACATACAGAAGATATGTTACTCATGCAAGTGCATTGATTCTCTGGTTGCAGCCTTTTTAAAGCAGGATTGAAGGATACATGTATTTAAGATTATCTCAACTTGCAGCATTTGTCAGTGGTAATGCTTGTTACCTTTGCACATTTTATACTAAACCTTTGTATAGTTTGTTTCTCAATAGGTTTATGTACACATTTTCTATTAAGTTTGTAATAGTTTGTTTTTTTTCTTCAGTCTTTAAAGTTTCAATTATTTTTCCCGCTGTTAGTCTGCTCTGGTCTCCTATTCAATCAAACAAACAATTTTATTTGTTCATATTAATAATACAGCTGCTCTTTGCATTTTTGTTCAAACACTATCTGTTTAGCATACTGTTAACATGTTGCCAGGCTGACAGGATGTCATCTGGTCTATCATCACATCAATTGGTGTCATTTTAGTAAATGTTTTTGACTTAATGTGGGCTTGATCATTTGATCTTGGGTCAATTTGAAATCATCCTGATCAAACAGTTATAGTGGTATGCATTCGTCATAACTATTTTAAGTCTTATAAACCTGAAGCACACATATGTTATCATATAAATTAATTATTCATGATACTTTTATTTTAAACACAATTTTCTTTCCTTTTTTGATGTGGCTTGATGATAAAATGGATTGGGGGTTTTATGAGTTTTGAGAATTGTAATAATCATATGATTAGTATTTCAATCGGGATGATTTGTCAATAATGAATTTCCATTGTCAATTATAGAATCTAAATTAAAAGATGACGATACTTTGTTCGTAAAGTTTTAATTGCCATGAATTGCCATTCATGTGTTTTTTCAGCACCTCATTCAGGAACAAGTGGGATTTTATTGTTCAGTACAACTATGCTTATTATCTCTCTTCACACAAAGATGAAGTATGGCCGAGAAATGTCTTGAATGCATGATTCATTAATATGAATGTATGTGTTGCTTATCAAAAAGGAGGGAAGGGGGGTTTACAAGTCTTCAGTGACATTAGTTTTATGGTTGTTCCAGTCAGTGAAGGACTGGCAAGACTGCACCTCAGAATGAAATGTGAGCTTCATACTAAATGAGCCTCATGTTCTCACACGGGCCCACATAGAAACACATGCACTCACCTTGTGTATTAATGTTTGATTGTGGTTGTGAATAATTGATGGGTCTTTATTTGTCCCCTTTGGTGTCCTGCAATTCTCTCTCCTTTCTACTCCTCTCTCTCTCTCTCTCTCTCCCTCGCTCTCTCTCTCTCTCTCTCTCTCTCTCTCTCTCTCTCTCTTTTACTCTCTGTCCACCTGTCTCTCTCTCTGTCTCTCCCTCACTCCCTCATGCTTATTAATCCTTCTTTTTGTCTGTCTTTCCCACAGGACGTTGTTGCCTCAGTAAAACTGGTGCAATTGGATGACAAGAGAATCTTGTGACTGCCAGTATGGATGTCCTCCATCCTGGACTTTCCCACAATGCTTAGGTCTCTTGTAAGTATCAACTTTTAAAAAGGGCCCTTTCAATTTAGTATTTATTAAGCCTTAATAAAGCATTTCTTGTGAACCCTATTGACATCCCGAAATAACTAAATTAAGAGGCATACCTCTAGTTTATTATTCATAATAATCAGTGAAATGGTCATACTTATCAGACATCGGTGGGAAATTAAATACATTAAGAGGATCTTGTTCCACTATGATGATTCTGTTACAGCTTGGTTAAATAAGAAAAGCAACCCCAACTGTATTGGATTTAACACTGCCTGTCAGTCTCTTCATACACAAAAAAGTTAGAACTGAAGTAGTTTGCATTAATGACATTTTAACATATTTTTCCACAGTTGCACTTTGATACTGTGATATTTTGATTGTTATTGAGTATGAGTAACCTAATTTATTTTGTGTGTTGTCTTCTTCATAGTCAATTGTCTGTGAAATTATTTGGTCTCAAATGACACTGTAAAAGTACTCAACATTCCTTGTATTCTTCTTGTGGAAATAACTTTAACATTTTTCCCACTCAGAATTGCAGCTGAGTCCCCTGAATTGTGAACTGTGACCAGCTCTGCTCTATGACTGACCTTTTATCAGGTACAAAGTACCAAAATACATTTTCACACTCTCAAAAAGTATGTTCACATTTGGTTTCACATTTGCTGTGTTTATTGAAATGAAAACCTCCAAAAGTACATTTGTCATGTAATTCCATTCCAATTCCTGTCATGTTCTGCTATAGAAAGGGTTTCATCTTTTTTATAATTTCTTCTTAATCATGATCGAGGATATTGCCAGATTTATTGAGAATTTATTACACTTGAGAAGACACTTGCTATATTAATGTTGCGGAATTAATTAATTTTCGAAATAATGCAAGACAAAAAAGTCCGGGCTATATTAGTGTGTACCTACTACTTTAGCTGTTAGAATTTAGTAGTCAGTTTGTATTGACTACTTCTGGACTTGTTTTATTTATCCATCATAGACATTTGACTACAAAGTTTTTAATTTGTTCTCTAACTTTTTGTTAAAACAGTTGTTTGCTACAGCAGCAAGGTTATTTGTATCTACTTACCAACCAATTCCTACAGTCCAAACTGACATGTATCTGGCCATGTGCTAATGGTAGAATATGCACTCATTAATGTTTCATTGATTATAATTCTAATATAAGTGAGGTTGGGGCAGCATATCAATATTTGTATGGTACTGTTAATAGTCAAAGATGCACCAAATGATTAGTTTCACCGGAGACGGTTTAAAATCAGATAGGCGTAGGTTTTAAATCACAAGAAATACAATTCAGTGTCAGAAAGATGGGAGTATGATTTACAAAAGATCCTGACTCTGATATCACAACCTGCATTCTCCTGAATATTATTGTCCAAATCCCTCCAATGGGACATGTGCTAGGAATGTGGATACTGATGAGATTAATTACTTTCAAAAGATTTATATATTTTAGTTTACATGAGATAACAATCATCCGTGAGATATTAATATATCTAGTAAAAGATTTGTTGGCTTAAATTGGCTTTTACATCGGTCAAGCTCGAGGTGCATGAATTATAAACTGTATACTAAGTTGACATATTTTCCTTCTCTTCCAGTTGATTTTTCTTGTGCCATGATGATGTCAGTAGATGTGACCAATCACAATGGCCCCACTGCCACACCTCCAACTTCACTCAACCTGCGTTCATCCCACAACCAGCTTCTTAGCAGTGATGCCATCAAGCAGGGGTCCGCCACACCTCCAAAGTGTCGCAAGAAGTATGCGCTGACCAATATACAGACAGCCATGGGGCTTGGAGATGTAGTGCCATCATCATCATCATCATCACCGTCATCACCATCACAAATATCAACCCCGAACAATCCAAAACTGGCCAAGAATGGAGCCAATCAACTCCGTAAAGCTGGCCAAGATCACAACAAAAATACGACTGGTCCTGACTCAACAGAAACAGAGTCCAATTCAGAATCCATAATGGATGACCTAAATGTCAACACAACTGACGAAATGGACGGTCACACTTTGACCAGTAATCGTCAAGGGGATGATGTCCTTAATCTGGATCTTGACCTACAACCTGACAGTAATGCTGACGTCGAGTCCGGGCAGAAATTAGAATCAGATTTGGAATCTACTATCAACAAAACTGTGGAGCTCAAACTCAGTGACAACTCAACAGAATCGGGCTTTGACATGAACATTGAGGCAGAACAGAGTGATGATATTAGCATTCTATCTGAGAAGGAAGTTATATCAATGATGAAGACTGAGGAAGATGGAGATGAGGTGTTGGAGGAGCAGGAAGAGGAAGAGAAGAAACCTTTACTAGTGATAAAAAGAGAATCTCCTTTGAAGAGTCTGGGACTAATCTCTGAGCTCCATTCAAACCTTAAACTGCTCACATCAGGACAGGACTCTCCTGTACCTCCACCTCCTTTCCCGCCTAGACAAACTAGCCCAGAGGACACACCCCTGCTCTCGGTGGCCTCCTGCTCCTCCTCTTCCTCCTCCTCTCCAGAGACTAAGAAGGATAGAAGGACTGGTGCAAAGACAGACTGTGCTTTGAACCGCATCCAAAATCTGAACCCCAGCGACGAGGAATTGAGTTGGACCACACTGTCCCAGGAGAGCAACTCCCCTGTGGAGACAGGTACAAACACAAACAAATAGATTTTGAAGCCTGGCATTTCATGGATGTAGGCATTATTCTATGATGTGTATTTCTGTTTTTTTCAGTTTCTGATTTTATTTGTCTTCTGCACTAGATAGTGGTTACGCCATACTCTGCGCCGATGATATGTTTCCATTTTGGATGAGCGAGCTAGTGTGTGTGTGTGTGGTGTGTGTGTGGTGTGTGTGTGGTGTGTGTGTGTGTGTGTGTGTGTGTGTGTGTGTGTGTGTGTGTGTGTGTGTGTGTATGTGTGTGTGTGTTGTGTGTGGTACATATTGACATTTCTCAGTCTAGTAAATCAGCAGGTCCTGCCCCCTGGCTCTCTGCTTTCGCGCAGCAGAGCAAGCGAAAGCCGCCTCAGTGGGGAGGACAGGAAGTCGACGGGGCGTCTCTGGGCTGCGTTTGTCAGCAGGTCCGACGCCTCAAACACAACCAATCTGGTGCTTTCCGACGGCGTCCACCACAAAGTCACCGCTGCTCCGCTGAGATGAACCCAGCGCTTTCACCTGCCCGGACGTCCAAACGCCACGCCTTATCTCCCCGTCGCCGGGGTGGACTGACAGCTTTCCATTTAGACCGGCCTCGCGGTAAACAGGGGCTTCGACGGCGGCGGCGGCGGCGGAGGGGGGGGTGCGAGGACGGTCTGGGGGGGTTATTGACCGTCCTTCCCCTCTGGATTATCTTCTCGACCGAGGCGGAGGACTCTCCTGTCGTCACGTCGCTCCGCGGGGACGGAGGCTGTCAGTCATTTTTCGGACCGTCGTCGTCCTCACTTGTCAGCGCCCAAGACTTCCCGTAAGCTAGCAATCACTAGCTTCCTTGGGGGTAAAACTGGTGTGTGTGTGTGTGTGTGTGTGTGTGTGTGTGTGTGTGTGTGTGTGTGTGTGAGTGTGAGAGAGCCCTTTCCCTCGGTTGATAAGAGTATA
>CAAKHD010000070.1:15252-26491 GCA_901007705.1 Fistularia tabacaria | reverse complement strand
TGAAGCGCGTTCAAGTAGGTTTGAATGGGTGGAGAAAAGTTTCAGGGGTTCTATGTGATAGAAGAACAGCATCTAGACTGAAAGGATAGATTTACAAAACAGTGGTGAGAAGAGCATCTAGATTGAAAGCAAAGGTTTACAAAACAGTGGTGAGACCAGCGATGCTGTGTGGTTTGGAGACAGTGGCACTGAACAAAAGACAGGAGCCAGAGCTGGAGGTAGCAGAGATGAAGATGTTGAGGTTCTCTTTGGGAGTGATGAGAATGGAGAGGATCAGGGATGAGTCCATCAGAGGGACAGCTCATGTTAGATGTTTTGAAGAGAAGGTCAGAGAAGCCAGACTGAGATGGTTCGGTGATGCACAGAGGAGGGTTAGGGACTATGTTGGTACACGGATGCTGGAATGGGAGATGCCAGGCAGGAGGTCTAGAGGAAGACCGAAGAGAAGATTTATGGATGTAGTGAGAGAAGATATGAAGGTATTTGGCATGAGAGAGGAGGATACAGAGAATAGGCTTAGAGTTAGAAGGTTGATTGGCTGTGGCGACCACTAAAGGGAAAAGCCGAAAGAAAAAGAAGAAGAATCTTCAGCACCAACGCAAGAATGTTGCCCTATCTAGTCTTATTTTGAAGGGCATATGCTCGGTTATGACAAGGCGGAAGTAGTAAGGACGCGCAGTCACACTGGTAAAGCGTTGTATTCTGGGGGAACACCGTGCCTTATACACACAGAGTTGTCCACTGCTCCAAAGTCATACAAATAAACTCTATCACTTCCCCCCCAAAAGTAAAATGGCTCATATTCACTCTAACTGTGAAAACAATGACCGCCCAATCGTAATGGTGTAATGTCGGCAACTAAAATGTTTTACTTTGAAGGGTGTGATGTGGTAAGAATTTGCCTAATTTTATTTTTTTAACAGAGCAAGTTGAGTATGGACCGTGCGATTAAATTACCATGGGAACCACATCCAATAAACTACACGAATGCTGCCTGGCGCTGGGAATCATTCCATGTTGAGTCAGCTGTAGCTTCAATCACTTTAAACTGCAGACCTATATTCCAAGAAGTTTACACTCTTAGTTTGCCAGAAAAGAAAAACTAAAAAAAAAAACTTGTCTCTTTAAAATTCGCAAATTAGTTTGAGTAGAAAATACTTTTCAGTCTAAAACACATACATGTTACTGCATATCAAAAAGGTGAAAGAGGCTGGTTTCACCTTGTATCATTTATAAGTCATTTGAGGTGACGTAATTATGTTGTTTATAATAACCTTTGCATGGTTACACAACAGGAAAAGGCAAATGGTGCCAAAAATCTGAGGCTTTGTGACATTTAATTACAGGTCTATGACTATTTAAATCATATTAAGTTCACATGTTCCACATTTCTAAATAAAGCTGCAGTTAATTCTACCACCAATCAATCTAAATACAAACTAAGTGACTCACAAGCAGGCTATTGTTCAGCCCGGCCTCTTATCAAATTAAGTGTGTGATCCGTCACGGCAAACATTTTATGTTCAAAAGACATAAATGTCATTCGAGTCACCCATTCTTTTTCTGTTAATTAATTATTTCTGTAATTGGAATTTATAATAAAGGGCCTGGTATGATTACCACCACAACAACAATAACAACATCAACAACAACAGCAATAACAATAACAATAACAATAGCAATAACAATAACAACAGCAGAAGCTGAATTTGGTGGAGAGGTGTTTTTTCTTTAACAGGATTAAACACGAAATTCGATTTGAAAAAAAAATGCAACCTATTATTGAGTAGACTTTCAGACAGTTTTTACTTTTACTGAATATGTTTGGGGAGGGTGTAAATTATACTTACTTCCCCTTCATTACTATTGTGGATATACGCAGTGAACGCACCATGCTCCAGTTGCGTGTCACTTTACCACAGTCAACGAGTCCGGCGTATGAAAAGTCATTTAAACGGTCACTTGAACGCACCACAAAATATACATTCTCTACAAAGGTGGTGCAACGACAGACGTTTGTCAGGTGACCCATTCCCGAAAAAAAAGAAGTTGCGACAGGGAGGGGCAGACAGCGCCGGTGTGTCAAGCCGCCTCTGGAACACATTACCGATCTGCCCTCAGTCTCGGAGGGAAGATGGAAACCTCCAGATAGGGGATCGCGGTTTGGTTTGGTGCTGACGGCGAGGTGAGACCTCTTCCGCGGACATGGAGAAGGTCTGGATGTGACTCGAGAGACGCGCCGTCCCGTCCGGAGATGGAGGCCGACCTGCGGTTGGAGTCAAGTTTGTGGATCGGCAACAGGAGATACAGGGCGGTCCTGACCGGCTGGACCTTCAGCTGGACCGAAGTCGACAAGAAGAATCTCGACAGGAAAACAAGTAGGTTGTCGTTACCGAGCAGCTGTTCTGGCGCGGTGACGAGCACAACAGCGCCGCAAAAAAAAAAAAAACTACAAAAAAACAACTTTTATAAACTTTATTTTCTTTGTTCAAATTTGAATGAAACGGAGCGGGATTGCGTCAAAATATGTATAATTTCATCGACTTAAAAAAAAAATTGATATCACTCTTTCACATTTCATTGTTTGGGATTGGAGCGCACCCGTGCGCCGGGGAAACGCGCAAAACAAGTTGAACCGCATGAACACGAAAGGGAACTCAAAGCATGTGTGTATGTATGTATGTGTGTGTGTGAGTGTTTATTTGTGTGTGTGTGTGGGGGGGGGGTGTTACCGACAACATTGTTCCTGATGGTAGCTGCACACGCACACGCACATGTAATAACTCCAGAAAAATACATGAAAACATCAGCATCCCCAGCCTAACTGTCTCTGGCTTCAAGTAGCATCTTGGAGGAGAAGGATAACATTGTTCCTTCAGGGCATCAACAGCAGAACAAACACACGAGAGAAAGATGTGGTTCTTTTTACTACTGACAACACCGGTGCTGACACACTTCATTCATTAAAATATCCAAAGCGGATGGAACGGCTCATGTCACTTGTGATCTCAGTGCAGGGAGGGTGTTTTTTTTCTTCCAGTCATCGTGACAGTTTACTATTTGCCAAGAAAAAATTGTCAACCGATGTTTCAACCCCTGTTGTAGTTTCAGTGTCGGTGGCAGATGTCGTCGGGGTGGAGGAGGGCAGGGTGCACGTCCTGCCCCGGAAGGCTGTTGAGGACACGGACAAAGACTTCACAGGTGGGCCCCTCCCTCAGGGTGTCAGAACCGAGGTCATATTCAGCCGAAGAAGATCTTTGAAAACCGCACGTCTTTTGAGACATCAGGTGTAACATTTGGACTTTCTGAAAGTCATCGGATTTCGGTCACGCAGCTTAAAATAACAAATGACATTCAGTATTCTTACATAAAGGCGTCAGTCACGACTAATGCCATCGTCTAAACATAGTAGATATCCAGTCGTTAATAGATACACGATTAACCGATCAGATTTTTTTTCAATTAGAATTTGAGTTTTTTTATGCGTGGACACACAGGCTGATATGAGCAGGCCTGGAAATGTAACCCTCTTTACACCCCATGCTGAGGCCATAATGAAATAACATTAAAAATGTCCCTAACCCGTTGGCTGCCCCCGACACACGCACGCACAGGAAGAGTTGAAATTCTGGTTTAACGGGATGCTTTCATAACCCGTGACTCCTCTCCAGTTTTTTATGTGAAGCGGAGCAGAAGCGGGGGCTCCTCTGGGTTGCTATGGAGACTGGGCCGGACCCAGTTCTGCTGCCCGAGTCGTGTGCTCAGAGACCAGTGGACGAAACATTTGAGAACCGCTCTGAAAACGCACAGTAAGGACAGATCATCAGACACAGCGCACAGAGTTACTCCACTCTTACAAGCCCAAATTAAAGACTTATAAAGCTGCACGAGAGATTTCTCTGTCTTTCATTAAAACCTCATATTCCAAATTGTTAGGTCCCTTGCGGCCTCACTCAGTTCTGGTATTTATCAATCCTTTTGGCGGAAAGAGAAAGGGGAAAGAAATCTATCATTCTCTGGTCGCCCCGCTGTTCGAGCTGGCTGGCATCAGCTCTCATGTCATTGGTAAGATATGCTTTTTTTTTATCATTCTCATATTCATTAATGATGATTTGTAATGATGACATTTATTGCTCAGTTACTGAGCGGGCAAACCAGGCCAGAGACCATCTCCTGAAGAAAGACCTGACAGGATTCGACGGGTAAAAGCGACTCTTTCAACCTCGGGATTAGATCCCCGTAGCTGCCACGTTCTCCTAACAGTAAGTCTTGTGTTACAGTGTCGTGTGCGTGGGCGGCGATGGCATGTTCAGCGAAATACTACACGGCGTGATTGGGCGGACGCAACAAGAAGTGGGCCTCTGTGAGAACGATCCCAACGTCACTTTGCAGCCTTGTCCGCTTCATATCGGCATAATCCCGGCAGGTCCTGACACCGTAATCCATCGTGAAAGAGCGGAGTCAGACTTACAGTCGTGACATGCGGCCCTCTGTCCCCTAGCAGGCTCGACAGATTGTGTGTGTTATGCCACCGTGGGAGTGATCGACCCGGTCACGTCTGCTTTACACATCGTCATCGGTGAGGAAGAAGTCTATGTCTTTTTACCATCAAAGTTACAGCAAACTTGATCTTGACAAACCCATGAAGAAAATTTTCCAGTTTCACCTTCGCAGTATTCTCACCTCCCACAATGCTTTGCAGGGGACTCGCAGCCCTTGGACGTGTGCTCGGTGCATCACGCTTCTGCTCTGGTGCGCTACTCTGTGTCCTTGGTGGGTTATGGCTTCTATGGGGACGTACTGGCCGAAAGCGAAAAGCACCGCTGGATGGGTCCTTTCAGATATGACTATTCTGGTACAGACTGATGATTTATTTTAGATAAAGAAATGAATACCCGCTAGAAAAATTGCACTCAGTTATATTATTCATACCTTTTCTGCTGCTGGCGTTTGCTATTCTGTCTCTTGATTATTGATTATTTTTTCACTTGGCTTGGGTGTAAATTGTATCTGCCTCCCAATGTGCCTAAATTAAGATTTAAACATGTGAATGAAATCTCCGGAAATGTTAAACAACCATGACGATTCATCTCCACTTCATTGAAATGCTTGTATTTTGCTTCTGGATGCAGCATTCAGGGACATTCCAATAGAATGGAAGTATACTGATTCAAATTTTTCTATATATTTCCATTTAAAAATTTTTTTTAAAATAGCATCATTTTAATATTTTTCAAGGTCAGCTCTTCGTAATCTCCTCATAGCCTTTTCTATGCTGTCCACTCCAAACAGTAATTCTTTGCATCTGTTTTTTGCTCTAACACCAGAATTTACACAGAAATGCTCAAATTCATCACCACCGTTGCAATTTGTGGGACTTAAGAGGGACACATGCTCTGTTCTGAACCTTTTTTTGTTATACATATGTGATCGTGTAATTTTGAAATACCACTCATAACTCAGTTAATAATTTGTATTTGTTTGTTATGTGTGTGTGTGTGTGTGTAGGCACAATGGTGTATCTGAGCAACAGAAGTTACACAGGCGTAGTTCAGTATCTGCCAGCAGACCCCCTGCTCTCCAGTCCAAGAGACAAAACACGCTGTCTATCAGGGTAAAATATCTCAACTGAATTTATCATAAAGGCGAATATATATATATATATATATATATATATATATATGTTCCTTTTTTTTCATTTTTACATTTTAATTTGTTTATTTATACATTTGTGTGTGTGTGTGTGTGTGTGTGTTTGTGTATGTGTGTGTGAGTGTGTGTGTGTGTGTTTGTGCGTACACTATATGTACTGTACATAGTAATTTCTGTCAAAGTGACTCATCTCTGATGGACAGCTCTGACAGAAAACACAGATATGGATAAAGCTCAACGTGAAATATTAGACTCATAGACGATGATTACAGAATATTGCATCTCCGGCGCCTTTCGGTTTTATTGTTATCCTAAATTATTTCAACATAAGGATAAAAAGTACTTTTTAAAATCGAATCGCATTGAAGAAGATAGAAGGAGAGGAATCTCCGTGGAAGGATAGTTGCTGCAGGTGACATCCATTCACCGTTTGTGTAACTGCTACCAACTGCAGCAGAGGCAGGTGTTGGATGTACCTTAAGGAGGGCGGGACGTTCAGTGGAAGAAAACCTGATCTTGCTGAAAGTTGAGTCATGGTTTGCACAATGCATCAGTATGTGTCGGGGCAGCTGCCTCTGGCTGCCAGCAAATGATTTATAAATGTACTGTGCTTGAAGTCAAGGTCGCAGAGAATATTTTACTGATTTTCAAGCACAGGGAAAGCCTGTTACGTTTTTTTTTGTTTGTGTTTAGGTGCAACGTTTGCTCCAAGAGCACCGAAAGACTCATCCCCTACTCTTCAGACTCAGCTTCACTGTACAGCTCACATCTAAGTCAGTTCAGTAGTAACACAGAAGGTAATACAGGAGTTTAATTCTTGCTCTCATCAGCTTGTTTTGTCTAACGATTGTTAAAAACATCAAATACAATGCAAATACAATCCTTTTAAATAACTTTATTTGAATCATGCATGAGTGGATGACGGTGTGGGTCTTCTTCAAATTGGAAAAATTAGCAAAACCCTTTGGAAATAGTATATTATCTTGGTAATTATCTTACACCAAGAGATACTTGAGCAAATGCACCATCAACAAATGTTTCTGGATTATAGAGCACTGGCAATAATAAGCCTTGGGAAGTCACATAATCTTTTTTGGTAAATCACATTGTGTGTCAGATTGGCTTTGTTGGATTATTAGTGTTCTGCGTGCTCAAACAGTTCAAGTTTAATTCATTCTAATCTCACGAAGATCACATTTATTCATCCGTCAATGAACGCGAAGAAATAATGTGCTTCTGCAACAAGAAGCATCTGCAATCACAGCAGTGCCTTGTCAAAATGAACCCTTGTCAAATATAGATGTCCAAATTACTTTTGAGCAGGAAATCATGAAAAGGAAACAAATCGCACCAATGTGATCCATTTCTCATTATCGGTTGTGTTTTAAAAAATATCTTCTCCTTCCGTTAGGATCTTCGGAAGAGTGGGTGAGCGTGAAGGGCAACTTCAGGTGTCTCTCTCTCACGTGTATGTCCAGCTCGTGTCCCAGGAGTCCTCTGGGCCTCTCCCCATCTGCCCACCTGGCGGATGGAACAGGGGATCTCATCCTTGTATGGGACACTGACCAGCTGGGATTCCTCAAGTTCCTCTACAGGCACACGAGCACACAGGATCAGGTATAATCACTTTCACATTGAAAAAAAAAGAATTATATGCATGGTTTAGCACTACATGACCAAATCTCGCCCTCTTTTTATAGTTTGACCTGCCGTTTGTGGAGGTCCACCGTGTGAAGGCTGTCCGCTTTTTCCTCTCTCCTGGCAAAGAGGACGAAACATACGAGCAGATTGGAGGGATAAACGACGAGCTAGACGAAGGGGAGAGGGGCTATATTGACACTATAAGCAGGAACGGATCTGAACTGCAGCTGGCAGAGAGTATTGGGAAGCAGATGACAAAAGAGCAGAAAGTAGCATCCCCCTTTCTTTGCTGTATGTGCTGCAGCAAAACTCCTACGGTGTCAGTGTGGAACTGTGATGGAGAGATTTTGCCTGTTACAGACATTCTCTGCAGGTAAGAGGGGGATATTCTTTTGTTGTTGTATACAACTGGTAAGTAAAGATTTCCTGGCAGCAATTCTTAACTGCGTTCGCTTGTTACCTCAGGATTCATGGCCAGCTTGTGCGCCTGTACGCCAGGGGCATCGAAGACAAAGCAGCGGCGCATGACGGCAGCGAGGAATTTGAATGTGAAAGACGATGCAATGAGCACAAATAGACCCAATTCAGCCATTGATAATCCTAGAAATCGATCATATGACGAGGCTGATCTTTGAATTGAAAGTAAACCATTGGTCTGACGTGGCCAAAGCGTTCCTTCGATTTCACGAGCCTAACCGAATTTCGGATGTGCTTGTTGGATTGTGCTATCTTTTAATTTTTTGTATTTTCCCCTGTGTGATGAAACAGTCAAATGTGGATTATTTGCATTGTGTGCAGCTTTTGGCCTGCAAATATAATATGTAATGGTGAAAGATTTTTACAATAAAACTGCCTCCTTTATGGGCGATGGGAATTTCTTTATGTATAAACAGCTGCCTTAACTTTCCTGTCTCTGTGCATCAACATGCAGGGCATTTTTTTTCTTGTATAAGTAGTTTCTCATGCTACACTTGAGACTTTTACTGCATTAGGTAAAAGTTGAAGACTTGAAGAACAAGGGCACAAAAACCAATCCTAGACTGGAATTGCTTGACTTTCCATTGTTTTTAGAATTAGATCTTTGAATGGTTTAACTGCAGAGTGAACATTTAGATGTGTACGTGGCTTTTCAGGACCCACAGCAAGACCGTGTACCTGCTTGAGCCATCAGTCTTAGGACACAGACACTAAACAAAAGAAAGCCAGATGTCACACAAATTTTGACACTGAATGTTGCAAAATGCAGAAAGAATAGCATTTAATCATTTCTAAAACCTACTTGAAAGTCATTCTTGTCTGAGGCTGGCCAGGAAAAGGTGTTTTTTTTGTATCTGACCATTGTTAATAGAAGCACTAGACCAGCAAGCCTATTTAGTAGAAACATTATTTGTAGATGAAGCTTGTGTGTGCACCAGGAGCAGTGTCATCCTGGCCTGGTGGTGACACAGGGTAGCTGAAAGCAGAAGCAGCAGCATAAATCTTAATTTTTAACTGACCCTGTGCATATACAGATGCTCGAAGCTTGACAAACAACCAATCATGAAAGCAAGATTTTCCGGGGCATTTTAAATGAAAGTGTTTGAAGAGTGAAAAAAGTGCACACTGAGAAGAGAAAATCATTTATTCTGCAAAGTGGCATTTCCAGGTGAACATTAACTTGGCTACTGCAGTTGGTCAGGCTTGATTGGTAAAAAACAGTGTGATGTTTTCTACATGCAGACAAAAATGAAACAATGGTACAGGAGTGAAATATTTCAGTACTGTATTGTTGTAAACTGATGTGTTTTTTGTGTTAGTGAGTATCCAAAGGGGGTTAGTGGAGGGGTGTCTGTGTGTGTCAGAAGGGCTCATGCTGTGGGGGGTTTCACCCACTTGTATGTCCCCTCATACCGGAATCCCACTCTCTTGACAAGATCATCAGACTGGACTGGGCCACGACTATGCAAACAACAATGGAAATCATGAATGTACAATTGGTATCATGAATTTATTTGTTATTTTTAGTGAGTAAAATAAAATGATAAATAACTTAAATAATAAATAATACCTTCCATATACATAAGGTATCGGCGGTGTCTTGTCTTTCTCCATTTGCTGAAGGAGGGGAGTGAAAATCCTCCAGGCCTCCCGCAGCTCATCACTGAGGGGGGGAAAAGGAAAAATGCAGGGGGGACATTGCATCAAAACAGTAAAAAATTAACCTTGACAGTGACTGATGTTACTAACCTACGGACAAAGTGCATCTGATTTCCACAGAAGACATCCAGTATCAGTCTCTCATAAGCATCTGGGAGCTTCACATGCTGGAAGGGCGAGATGGCTTGATTGTTTAACCACATAATTATTAACTTCAGGGACAGCATGGCACTGAGGAACATGCAAACCATTCAGTAGACACTAAACAGTCTCACTGAGACACTGCAATATCCGGAATATCCTCAAACCAGTACATCACCCAGCAGCCATCCTTGCATTGACAAGGGAAGCATGATTGTGGTCTCCAATTCCATATTGCAAGACTTTTGTGTTGAAAGCTCATTTTCACTAGCCTGTAGATGCATCTTTTAAATTCTATCAAGTTAAACATGTTTATTGCTTTTTATGCAGATCTGCTGCCACTCACTGTTTGCATGCCTGTATGTCACAGCTGATTTTAGCGGTTTTTAATGCCCACATAGCTATTATGTGCCAAAGTAGTCCTTTTTTACGGTGTTTAGTTTTTACTGTTTTGTTATTCTTCTTGCTCAGCAGGAGTATTTGTATTTGGTCCTTAAATATTAATTTGGTTATTTTAGTCATATTTCAGACAAGCCGGTAAAACTGCCCTGACACCCTTGAAGAAGTTTCAGTTGACTCCATTTCACAAATAAGTGTCGCTGTTAGTACAGAAGATATTAAAAGTGAACATGACATGAAAAAAAACAACAACTAAATAAATCAGTCTTGGAGTGTAGTGATCACCTTGTATCGGCTCCTGTATGTAAGGTCCAGCTCGGTCTCCTCCGGGCTGAAGTAAACACCAGGCCTCTTGGTCATCATCTTCAGATAAATTGCTTCATTAGGTTGTACTCGCACCACCAGCTCATTTCTCTGACAGCACTCCCCAAAGAAGTCTCTCGTTACATCTGTGAACTGCAGACGCACCTCGGCCTTCTGCTCATTCAGGGCTTTACCACAGCGTAGAATGAAAGGCACCCCTGATGGAGTGGACGTGCACAAAGAGTGGGAGAAGCATTTGGAGAGAGCTGTCATACAAATAGAAACTACCCCAAAAAAAGCTGGCTTTGCCTCACCATCCCATCTTTCATTACGGATGTATAACACTGCTGTAGCAAAAGTTGGTGTTAAGGAGCCCTCTGGTACCACGGGGTCATCGAGGTAACCCAGTCTGGATTGGCCCTCCCCCTCAGGATTCCCAACATATTGGCCAAGAACGACTTCTGATAGAGCAACAGGACTGATGTGCTTTAGCACCTTTACCTAAATGACAATTAAAACTACATTATGGCATTCCTGGTTTCAGCGACAAGAGTGCGCAAACCGACCAGTCACTGTCGATACCTTCTCATTCCTCACATCATCTGGGCTGGTTGAGGTGGGTTTTTCCATGGCAATTAAAGAAAGCATTTGGAGGAGATGGTTTTGCATGACATCTCTACATGACAGGAAAGAACTGGCATCAGTGCAGGTACTGAATATAACATGTAATTGAGAGTTTACATGTTCACCTGAATGTATCCCTCACCTTATAATACCAAACTTGTCAAAGTATCCTCCACGGCCGTAGGTACCAAAAGGCTCCTTGAAGGTGAGCACCACACAGGCCACACTGTTCCTGTTCCATATAGGTCCAAAAAGGCGATTTCCAAATCTGGATGAGAAAGATACAAACACTTAAAACTATTTTCAACAGACCCCCCCCCCCCCCCCCCCCCTTTCACCCTTC
>CAAKHD010000070.1:2442-13580 GCA_901007705.1 Fistularia tabacaria | reverse complement strand
GGGCTGGTACTGTTATGTAAACTTTAAAAAGTTAAAAAAAAAAAAAAAAAAAAAAAAAAAAAAAACTTTGAACACATCCTTTTGACAGCAATTTTTCTTTTTATACAAAACTGAAGACTAAAGTATCCCTAACCAGTAGGGATGTCAGCTTGAAAAGGACACGTTCTTAAATAATGCTAGGCAAATGTTTTCACAACAGCTATCCCCTCCTATCAATGTTTGACAAAGGAAACTGTGGCTACAGCACATTTCAGTCAGTCAGTGTCCATTACGCTGCTTCCCGAGGGAATTTTTTCCCAATTGTTCTTTTGAAGCTTTGTATCAACTTGGTCTGGCCTCTGTCACTTCAAACTGTCCTTTGGTATTTGTGGTAGGTAGAGGTACTTGTGACCGCTCTAAGAGGTCAAGTCCAGACTTTGTAAAGCTTAGATTGGCCTGAAGTAATCGAGAAGTCCGATTTTATTGATCAAGCAAATTTGTTTATTCACAGAGCATGAACACTCAGTAGCTATTGAACAGTGGAAGTAATTCAGGTGTACTCACAGAGGCTCCCAGGATGATGAATATGTTTGTGTTGGACGATCTTGACTGCTGCTCTCCGTACAGGTCCTTCCTCAACTGTTTAAACACCTCAGAACGTGTCAAAGCCTCAGTTCCCATTTTCTCCTGTCTGCACCCTGCCTGTCCCTTCTGTGGCAACCCTGAATTTCCCAGGGGCTACATGCTACTCACACTATGGTGAAATTTCCTGTCAGCATAGCCTTGCAGAAATACATGGCAAGTTAATGCTGCCATCTAATGTTGCAATGAGATAATACCTTATTGTCACAACTATGTATTTAAACCTCTGCTCCCCCAGCCTCTGTTAAATCCAGGAGTTAAGAGTGTATGCGCAAATCAGTCCTGAAATTAAACAGGTCCATTCTGTCAGATCAGGTTTGACAAGTCCTTTGCCTTTCAGGTCTTCTCAGACAAGGTTGAAAGAAATAGCAAGAATGTTTCCTGGCCCCTACACCACTCCCTGGGTAAATGTTGCGAAAACATTACCCAATGATTTTGATGGTCTTGTTGCTGCGTTACAGCAAGCGGTTTTATCAGTACACAATTTGTGGCATGGACATTGTGACAGGGTTGTAAAATGGGACATTGACACGTCTGCTGTGTGTGGGCGAATTTATATCTGTAATTCTAGTGACTGTAACCTGGAGAGAAGGCTTAGGAACTGTTCTTTTGGAATTTCAGGAGGTAAATCAGGTCTAAACTTTGGAGATTGATATTGGGAAACTGAATCCCATTTATGATTTGGCATATCAAAGTACAATTAATCACATCAAAATTTTGTGACCTTCACCATAAAATTACAAAGAATTCTGCAATGGATACCTTAAATTATATTGTTCAAACAATAAAAAATACATAATTTCTGACACAAACAGAATACATTTATTTAAAAAAGCAAAGCGTCTGACTCCTTATCAAGATTGTCCATTCAATGACATTTCAACATTCACGGTCAGAAAAAGGAGCATTACTTCATCGTGACTTTGGAAGTTGGTGTGTTAACACAATGAAATCACATCATTGCCATTCACAGTCAACTGAAGATTCCCAACCGTTATCTAATGTTTTTCCATTATAAATAGATTTAAAACAACCTTAAGAGTTTTCAGATGCGGCATGACATGTGTCATTCCCATTGTTAACAGTCTCCTCTGAATGGCCAGATGTCCCACATCTCACAATGTGTCCTGCTGGCTCAATAGTGAGCTCACCACACTGTGTCCAGCCTTTGAAGGGGAACACAAGGTGTCTGTTTATCTGATAAACAGACCAGGGGCCTCAGCTGAAAGACCATTGCTGGAAGAGATCTTCAGCATTACAGTGATTCATCTGTAAAACGCCTGCATTCAGCTGTAAACATTTCCCACTGCTGGGATTTTTCAGAAGATTTTCCTAGAAAGAACATTCGGGAAAAAGTGATTTACCATCCAGTAGAACATTATTAACACTGACTTTATCAAAAAAAAAAAGAACAATTGGTTTCAGAATTCTCACCTTTGTAAAGACCCACTCCTGTTCTGGTGCGAGGCTTGTGCCTCTCCCCTTCAGCTTGCAGAGTTCAATCGACATTGGCTTGGCTTGAGGTGAGGCGTGAAGACATAGCTGCTTTCCAATGTTATGACGCAGCTCTTTATGAGATGTGTACTCAAAGTACTAAGGAGAGAATAATCCCTTTAAGACACCTGACTGGCCCAAAAAGTACAAATGCATGTCCCATTCTGTGACGTTTCTTAAATGCATCAATTAGTCCTTATACCTGGTTTCCTCCCATGTTGTGACACTGGTACATTATAATAGGTTTCCCTCCTTGGTTGTTCTCGCCAACGTCTAGGCAGGATTGTGATCCATAATTTATAATCTGAAGCAAATATGCATAAGAGCATGAAGATAAAAGTTTCATGTAATACATGGTGTGCAATGTTGTTGATATATGCACAGTGTTTAACTTACTGCTCCATATTTTTCCGGGTTTAAGTCTGGGAGGAAGATCTCTGGGTAGATTGTGTTTAGGTACCAAGTAAAGTTCTTGCAATGCAGCCTTTCTCGAAGTTTCAGACGATCAGAGACGTCCCCATACTTGTGCTATGACAGTGAAAACAACTTAGTCAAACTATTTGCTGTACTAATCTGCTGGAAATTACCTTAGATGGATGGACTTCCATATTTGACAGTGTGGGTGTTCTGATAATTTTGATGATCCAAAAGTAATTAGAATTGAGACTTTTTCAAATCTAAAAAAGATCAAAAAAGTGATGCTACTACCTTAACATGAGGCAAGGTCCGATTTTAAAAAACCTGTATTTTATTTCAATTTTTCACAAAATTCTGTGAAATCTGAGGCAGAAACGAACCAAAGCAATCATGTAAGCTCCGTTGGCTTGGCAATTAAAAGCAACTTTCAAGGTAACAATTTACAACTATCTTAATAATAATAATAATAATTATTAATCATTTTAAACGTCTCAAACCCAAATACTGACCTCTTTGGCCATAACTGCTGCTTGTTTGTTGCGCCTATAAAAGACGGTTTTGTAATCATCCATCCAGACCTCAGCCAGGCGCACCTGGTTGCGAGTGATGACCTCTGTGCCCTTGGGGAATGTATGAGGGCTCTTAGTACGGAAGACATGGCCCACCACAGAACATGGAATGATCTCAAGCTGACCACCACATTGCCACACCTGTAATCAACAATTTCCATTGAGATTTATTCAAATTCAAAGGTGAAAATTACACACAGAAATAATAGAACTGAGGGATAGGGAGTAAGAGACTGACCCTGAAGGACATCTCCACATTCTCACCACCCCAAATCTCCATTTTGTCATCATATGTTCCAATGTGTTCAAAGTACACCTTAGAGATTGAAAAGAGGCCTCCAGCAAAAGTGGGTGTCCTGAATGGTCAAACACAAAAAAAGCATCAGTCATGTGACAAACAAACATGTTCTTAATGGAAATAGATGATTCTGCTTACTTTACAGGGTAGGTTTCATCTTTGCGTAGCTTCTTTGCATCTTCTGGAATTGCCTCCCAACCAAAAGTCAGGCTCCAGTCAAAGTTGCCTCTGTTGTAGGACCGTCTGTTGGCCACAGGCTTGTTAAACTGAAAGCTATTGAGGTCAATGCTGGTGATCTCGGGACTAACTACAGCAGTGGGCTCCTCAACAATGCGGGCCAAGAGGGGCTCGAGCCAACCATGGAAACATTCGCCTAAACAGACAGAACAGGGCGTATTTATTATTTTTTTAATATTTTGCTGCATCTGTGTCATTAAGAAACAAAGGCATAATAAGCATGACTTTGCATTACAAAGGGTGGTGATTTCTTTGCTGCATTACTCAAAAAACTAATTAAAAAAAAAAAAAAGAAATTTGTCAGGCTGGAGAGAAAGAAGTGCTATGCAATTCTTCATGAACTGAACAAAATCAGGTTGTACTTTCACTTGAAAATGAAAATCTTATTACTAGATTTTATGTTATGGATAGGTACTCTCAGATTAAATTAATATGTATTTTCACATTGATAAAAGGCCTCTGATAAAAATAAATAAATAAATAAATAAATAAATAAATAAATATAAACTGGCATGTCAATTTGCATAAGAAAAGTGTACTTTGGGAAAAAGTAAAACAGCTACATGTTGCTGAAAGGGTGGGGGGCACATTCAACTGATTACAGGGTATGGCAAATTTTTCGCAGGCTGAGACTTTCTGTTTGATGTCCATAGATTTCAGAAAGATTTTCCGAAAAAAAAAAGGTAAGTGACAAATTTACTTCAGCACATAGATTTAAGCATCGTTCTGGAACTGGCAAGGGCACATTATTTTGAATAGGAACCTAATGCTAATATATTAGCTGTTAAAATTAGGGGAAAATTAGTGTTTATATTTATTCAGTAAAATAATCGTATTTCTATTTAGAGCTGTGCTGCAAATATTCAGGAAATACTTCTTGCAGTCGTGCAAACATTTCTTTACATGGATGAAAGCTTAAGACTTGAAATTAAAAAGATTTGTAAATTCATGTCAGTTTTGTGGCGGTGTGTTTCCTCACAGTGTGCATCAAGAAAGGTAAGGACTTCGCCCTGTGCAATGCTGGCACCCAGCAGCCTTGCTGTGATCAGGCCCTTCCTCTCAAGCTGTCTCACAACACGGACAATCTTTAGCTGGGCGACATATTCCTCCAGTTTTTCTTTTAGGTGCTCTGTAAGGATAAAATACAAAATAGATATCTTCTGTGAGAAAAACAGGCAGCTAAAGGTATCATGATTCATTAATGTCAAGAATGCAATCAGGGTTTATCTTAGGACAACTAACCTTGTAATGCGCAATAAAGTTATCATGACTTTCAGTCTACTTTTGAAAACATGGTGATATTGCATTAGGGGTGGAATGATACATTAAACGCTTCAATAATGCTGAGGTATACTTGGCAAGGGCAGAATGAAATAAAAATCCCCTACTGTATGAGAGAAAAAGTAAATAGTTTCAAACTACTGCCAGATAAGATGAAATACAAAACCACCCTCGTAGGACTGGTCACACTTTCCTTTTAACAACACTTCTAACCGCAGTGCAAATACTTCATTTCCCCTTTGTTTGATTTTAAGTGCATGCACCATTGACGTGTCTCACTAACGACAGAAAGCTATTTTTCTGGTAGTCAGCAAGGCGGATTGCTTAAAAATAGGAAGGAAACTGTATACAGTGTTGGATAACAGCGCATTATACACTTGTGTAACAGACAAGGTGGACATTTCAAGCTCTTTAGATAAGTAATTAAATAATCCTAAATAATACCTGAATTTCATCACCCAATGTTTCTCAGAGTTGTTTTATTACCTGATTTACTTTACAGGTTTGGCAAGGGAGTTGCCAGGCACAGTGGGTATTTATTTAGGGCACATTTTGTCATTGAAAGTAACTCTTCTGTTGTAAGACTGAGATCATGTGTCACCCAATTGACATGACAGGTATGTGAAATACGGTTCTCATATATATTTTTATGACCAATACAATTCTATTTTTCTGAATGATCATTATATGTAGCATTTCTCAAAAGTTTCAAAGACACCGTACTTCCCTGCTAAAATGTCTCTAATTTAAGAACGCAGTAACTTCAGTAATGTAAGAAAAGAAGTCTGGATTTGGTAAAGCAGTTTACGGCCATACCCACACACAGTAATCTCATTTTTGTCACTGAAAACTCTCAGTCAAGCTCAGCAGAACTCTATTAGCTCTGCAATCAGGAAAAGTCTTTTTTGGCCTCAGTTGTCCACGTAGGTGAATTGCTTAAGACCAAGATCAAAGATAAGGGTGAGTTCCTTGCATAAAATATGTACTGTATATGAAAGACAGAACATATTAAGAGAGATGTGCATGCAATGAGGGCATAGGGAACCTGCAGCATAAAGACAGCTCTGCAACGGACAAAACTTTCTGTAAAACCTCACAGAGGAGGAATTAAGTAAACCAGACAGAAGACAGTTTCTATGAGTTGACTGAATGACAATACAAAAATTAACTTACTGAAGCTTAGGTCTAAGAAACTTAGCTATAACTTAATATTAGTATATTAATCAAAGCAACCAAATTCCTTATTGGTCTTTATCCTGACCAGTCAATTGATATAATTGGAAAATTCTGCTCTGTTCCAGTCTCAATAATTACTGCAAAGACTCATTTGATGGTTTCGTCATGAAAAGTAGTCAATCGTGTTCTATTCTCAGCTTGAATGTGATAATGTTAAACTAGTGCCATCCACATCACAGACAACTCAAAGGCATACCCTCATAGTATTACATACATGCATACCCGCATTGTACTAAAGTCTCTCTAAAGATATCTATATGTACTAATTACACCACATATGCACACATGCATCAAGTGGTTAAAAAAAAACGAATTACACTCAAGTGTTTGAACCCCAACACACTGATTGCAATCCAGTGAGCCAAGAAGTTCCCTTTCATATCAGCACAGATAAATGTGTAGCTGCAGGTTTTCAACACCATCCCAACACCATTTAAATGCCATCGATATGGCAAACAACAGGATGTCTCTTTTTCTAACATAACCTACTGTTACAATTGTTATCCAGCAACTCAAAGAGTAGTTCAAAAAGGGGAATGGATATTTTTGAATGGGTTCCAGCACATTCTTGAATCATTGGAAATGATGGAGCAAAGACAGGGAGAAAAAGGAAGCTGTGATGTTTCAAGGCAACTATGATATCAATTAGGTGGAGAGCTGTGCTTGCACAGAAAGGGATGGGCAATGTGGAGGCTGCTGCACCAATGTAAATGTGGGAACTGATGTCACAAAGAGACTGACGATGACCGTGCCAATGGTTAGTTAAGATACATGTCATTTAGTGTCCCGCATATGTATTTCTGCACATAACAATTACCATTATACCACCTGGTTGTGGTGAGTTGAGGCACCAAATGAGCAGCACTATAACTTGAAAAAATTTTTTTTTTTAAATTGAACTATTATTGAATTATTGGGAACTATTGAGAATATTAATTATTGAATTATTGGGAATTGAACTTGAAGGTGGTGGCAATACACCTTTGCATGCTAACCAAAAATATATATTTTAGCAGGGGGAGGAAATGAATGATTGAAAACAGAAAATTTGATGGATGTCAAATAGATCAACACATTTTTAGGTGGTTATGTAGAACGAAAACCTTAAGTAGGATCATGTTGGCCGCAACATCAGTAAATAAAGTAATCAACAGCTGTCTACCAACTCTGCCAATCTGTATTATCCTCACTTTCTCAAAACAAACAATTATTCCTCTCTTAATAAGCAGACTAACAAATATACTCCTTAAATCAGAAATAAGGCTAGATTCTATACTTCCACTGACCGTACCAGCTCTTCAATAAGGACTAATTCTCTCATATCAGTGGCATGGGAGTCCAAGTACATTTTGTAACTTGTGTGTGCTTATAGTTTTCATACCTGCTACACTTGCGTCATCTACCAAGATGATCTCTTTGAGCAGGACAGCAGGGGATGTGTGCAGAACACTGTAGACTGTCCTGAGGAGGGTGGACCAAGCCTCGTTATGAAAGACGATAATTACACTGGTAGTGGGCAGCGAAGGACAGCGACGGAACTTCCTCTCTATGCACCTGCAAAAAATGCAGTACAATAAGAAACATAAATATCCATGTACAGCGTGCCATACCTGACAAATGACGGTCATGCAGAACTAAGTAAAACGAACCATTGTTTGCAGATAATAGGTAACGACGACTGATTCTTCCAATGAAAGAATGTGCAAACCCAATCAACACGCAAAGAAGCATGGACAGCAAAGAAGTGATAGAGGAATTTACTGAACTCACTAAAAGCTCACTGCTAAAAGTCACAGTTATCTTTGACCTTGTGTATTTCCTGGGTATTCATAAGCTCAGGGTGTAAATAATCTACTGCCATGTAATTTAACCCCAGTTGACACTTGTTATATTTGGCCTGCTGTGTACCTCTTACTAAATGGTTGGTAAAAAGACAAATTGAAGAATCCATAGTAAACCAGGCTCTTACTCTGAAGGCCTCGTGTCGTCCCCAAGACTACGGCTGAGTGAGATGCGGTCGCTGGCAAACTGGTTGAAACAGTGCCTGGTCATGCCCTCATCCTTCTCCTTCTCGTCCTCTGGAGTCATGTTGTCTTTCTGAAAAGCCGTCCCATCGGCTCCGGGGCTTGTGGGGTCCTGCTGAGGTCTCTCCAGGTGAGGCTTGAGCTCAGCTTGAGAGTAGAATCCAGCAGGGCAGTCGGTATTCAAGGTGGACTGCTTTGTTAAGGGGGGTGCATGTGGAGCTCTTATCTGGAAGCCCATATTGTTGACAGCTTCACGGACTATGACCATGACCTTTTCCTTCTTTTCCACCAGCTCCTGAAACCAGGGGTCTCCGGCAGGAGATGGGCCGACATCCCTCTGAAGAACCACGATGGCCATCATGAAGATTGTGCCCCCAAGTAGTACAAGCTTGATAGGGGAGATACGTCGCCATAGGAACAACCGCATATCTCAGAATGTGTCTCCAAAGCTGTCGGAAAGGAAAGAGAAAAAAAAAAAGAATCCTCAAAAACTTTACAGTTGACTGTTTAAATCAATTACAATATTCTGTAACCCATGCAAGGTTTTACTCACTGACTGAATTATGTTTGCAGATAAAAATCAAAAAGAAATGGCTGGAACAGTTTCGTGTGTTGCTGTGAATGTTATGGTAGCAGGTGATCTCGTCACCCTCACTTCTCCCGCCCTCTCTCTCTCTCCAGGAAACAATTCCACAGGGTGTGAGAGGGGGGGGAGAAAAAAAAAAAAAAAAAAATCAGCCGGAGTGTGTGAGCAAACAAACCCCACCTCTCAGTAAACACCTGTAATCACCTGCTCCGGTCCCAGTCCTCCAGGACCTACGTGGCAGCAGGTGGGATGTGGCAGGGCTGATTTAACCCGAGACTTTCTCTGTTTGAGTGACAAAAAGAAGCTTAATGCAGTAACAGTTAACTGTTACAGGAAGCTAGGTATTCGAAACACGACAGCACCATAACGTCCTCCAGACCTTGCACAATAAGAGCCTGTTTCCTGCTAAGCAAAACAGGATATAACTACCAGGAGGTAGTTACCAAGTTACCTCAGGATCAGTCACTGTTCTCAATATGAACATTCGGTAGATTCTGAAACTTACGACCTTTGATATAAATTGATACTCAAGACAGTTGAATAAAGAACTGGAAACTGTTTTTTTATATCTCGGCTGAATGATCACCAACCCTTCTAACAGAATCAGAGGCAGTGTTTCATTTTCTCATTCATCAGGTAGCACAGGTTGACTATCAAAATCACAATCAGGTGTCAGTTTGGTTCATAGACTTATGTGCGAACGGGTTTTTTTTGTTTGTTTTTTTAACAGCAATGTGACATTGCATTTAATTTGTAAAAATAAAAAAAAAAATTGACCAAAGGGACACAGGCACGGAGGTACTGGTGGCACATAGTTTCATGACACTGGAAACAATACAGTCATATTTTGAGTGGCAGACCTGCGGGGTGGGGGGTCCTCCCTTTCGGATGCTAACCACCTTGCAACTTTTCAGAAAAATAAGAATCCTATGTGGTTAAAGTGGATAACATAAATGTAGTATTAGCTCCCCCCTAACATGATTCACTCCGGATCCAAAATATAATTCGACAACACAAATGTAAACCAGGCTTAGGCTTCTGTAGACTGGCACTAACTATCGGTGATCAGGGTTCTTGCCAGGCAGGGTTTTAACATGACATTCAATGAAACAACATGCTTTTCTCACGAAAAAGGGGAACAGTTTTTTTTTTTTTTAAAGTTCTGAGACTCCACTCAGAACAGAAAACATAAAGCTCTCAACAATTATCAGGTTCCGCAAACTTGTGTGCGAAATGCGCGGCGTCCCTCCAGCCGCGGTCGACGCGCCAGGCCGCCAGAGCCCGCGGCACTTGCAAGCCACTGCGCGATGATGCTCTGACTTTTCCGCCCCACTGAAAGCCTCGATCAACCCAGCGAATGTATTGAAATAAATCGAACCCGTCGACCCTTGGGGGGGAGAGAGAGGCGGGTTGTCGTTCTTCACAAGTGAGTCAACTTTTCTGCCGAGTGACGCCGAGTTTTGGTTTTCGAAGACGGTGGTTATTCCACCTCCCCAGAAGGCGCTTTCACTTACCTGGAATGTCGGTTCGTTTTTTTTTTTGTTTTTTTCTGGGAACCTCAGCGTGTGTGAGAGTGTATCTGTACAGCTTCCAGGGCGACACGGGTGTCGAATTTACTTGTTTTTTACTTGTTTTCTCAAAGTTGCGACGAGTCTCTTCCGTGACCTCGGGTCGCTCCCTCGGATGCGAACAGGTGCCATGAGTGGAGCTGATGAGCCGGGCTCGAGCCCCCTGCCGGCAGGCGTGCCGGCCCGTGACGTCAACGAGCCACGCACACGCACGAGTTAGTTGTGGCAGCACGCGCAGACAGAAGAGGCGTTCTTACTAATGACGTCACACGGAGGCTTTTCTTTTGCCGCTCGTTTACAAAAAAAAAAAAAAAACGGAAACGGAAGGAACAACAACAACAACCGGCACTTCAGACAGCTACCACGTCTAAGTATTGATTTTTTTTGTTATCGATCCACTTGCAAAGTGCAATTTTTAATCAGTTAATTCTTATCCTAAAATTTGCTACCTCGACCCTGATCCTCCTCCTCCTACCCCAACACTCACATAGGATTTTAGTCAAACTACTCCTCTTCTTCTTTTCTTTCCGGCTTTTACCTTCAGGGGTCGCCACAGCGAATCGACCTTCTCCATCGAACCGTATTCTCTGTATCCTCTTCTCTCACACCAACTCACTTCATATCCCCTCGCACCACGCACACAAATCTTCGCTTCAGTCGTCCTCTAGACCTCCTGCCTGGCAGCTCCAATTCCAGCATCAGTCTTCCAATATATACACTATATATATATATATATATATATATATATATATATATATATATATATATATATATATATATATATATATATATACTCCCCTCTATAGA
>CAAKHD010000069.1:0-12388 GCA_901007705.1 Fistularia tabacaria | reverse complement strand
AAAAAAAAAAAAAAATAGAGAAAAAAAAAAAAAACAAAGACAGGGCGTGCAGCCCACGAGGGCTTGTGGTGCCGTATTGCTTTGTGTGTGTGTGTGTGGGGGGGGGGGGGTAGATGTCTCTTTTTAAGATGGCATGTTGGTAAATGTCTTTACAAATCAACCAATTAAGTGCCCTCAAAGTAGACCCAGTAAATAGAAGTAATTGTGAAAGAGAAAAGACATTGGTCATTGTAGAAGCACACACACAGACTCATGCTTCCTGTGAAGATAGGAGACAATACATAAGCATTGTGTTTGTTTTAGCATACAGTGTGGGCCCCAGCTTTATGTTGGTGTGCAGAGCAGAAGATGTCACATTGTGAAAATGTGCTCACACCTACTTCCAGTTCACTCTGTATTTCAAAGATAACATTTATTTGTGTTGTGTTTTTTATTTATATGAACAATTCTCAGTTTACTCTGTGTCAATTATCAAACATTGCTTTTAGTTTAACTTGAGAAGTACACATACAGAGCAATAATCCTTAAACCCACTGAACCCTAAGAAGAGAAGAGAAGCCTACCGGAGTTTAAGAAGAAACAAAAGATTGGATCTCAATCATACTTGTGATCAACTATTTTGTTTGGCAATAACAAATTAAGCAGTAGATTTTTCAAACAAATGCAACACTTAGTTTGACTATGGAATTCATCTTGCCATAACATTTTTCGGCTTTTCAATCATGCTCAAAAAATCATTACACTGACTGCAACTTGTTTTATTTAACTTGAACAATAAGAGAGAGTAAGATTAGATGGAATATGTGTGTAGTCTTAACTTCATTTACGACCCAAACCGGCAGAAAATTAGATTCTTAGTAAACTCAGCAGTTGCTCCTGTTTAGGAAATGCTAAATGAATCAGGCATAAGCAAATGTTATTCAGAGATTGAAAAGAACAGCATAATGCCTGCTGCACATCAACAGTTAGCACTGACACACTGAGATCATGCTGTTAGTGGTAAGCTAAACCAACCACATTAAGATACATGTTGGTTCAGAATTACGATAATTGCTGGATACTGTTATTGTTCACACATCCTTACACAACCACTGTCTAGTTTTCTCATAGGATGGCATGTCATTTCTTTAGATTACCTATGCTCCAGTAAAGCCCTTACATAAGACATATAACTTGTTATTTCTCCATGGCTAATCTGATTACTTGAAACAAGCAGCAGACTCAATGCATAACTGATGGATATACATTTTCTTAGGCAAGCTGATTCAAAAATTACATGTACCGTACTTTAAATGTTTCATTGTAAGATGACAGCACAAATGGCAAGAATGCTGAGGACAGTCTCGGTGGAAAAATAACAGAATACACTGACCAAGAATGCAGGGCACAGATCTACTCATTAGATTCTAATGGATTTGCATGCTTCAGTACCCCAACGTACAATCGCACCACTCAGAGATGGGACCATACACTGAGATGTATGAAATAGATAAGGGAGACTGATAGGGGGAGGGATGATGTAGAAATGATGATGACGACTGCAGGAATAGGAATGCAACAACTTTGGGAAACTTTGGTTAAAAAAGAAAAAGAAATCAACAACAACAACAACGCTGCCCACAAATACCATTGCTGTTTCTCCACATAACTAATGTAACCAGCAGGCAGCGTGCAATAAAGATTTTCCCACGCCATTGCAAATGCCAAGTAGCTGCCATCTTTGGCAGAACAATGATTGTATTCTCAACTGTATGTCATAGCTGTGTAACTTGGTTGATTGAGTGCACGCCTCTATCAGATAACAGAAAAAGCCCACACAACCATATTAGCATTTTTATGTGATAGATAGACAGGATTAAACGACTAAATGAAGCAATATGAAATTTGAAGAAAATGAGTTGGAAGTGATCAAGAGATGAAAAGTATGGCAATGGCTGCTGAGACCAGAAGGAACAATGAGGTGGCAAAAGAGAAAAGGGCAAATAAAGCTTTGGAAGTATTTTTGAAATGGGGAAGGGAGGGAAAATAGAACAGGGAAAGCGAATAGAAGCAAGGAATGGGCAAACAGGATGAAGGACAGTTCCGTGCACAGGGGGGCTCGTCCAGTTAGCATGTTGACAGTGTGACAATAAAGGCTGTCCTTTTAGCTCCAATGCAGGCATTATAGGAGAGGACATAGCCTGAGGTACTCTTTCCCACTCCCCCTTTCTCTTACTCTCTTTTTAATAGACACACAGCTAAAAAGGCAATGGGGGGGTGGGGAATCACAGTCCATTAAACGCCACAAGACTGTCAATGTTTTGCATGGTACAGAACAACCAGTACTCTTCACTGGATACCACATTAGACATGCTTTTAATTGTGTATTGCTGAGAGTGAGGATAATTCAAGCAGGGAACACAATACAGATTCTGAGCATCTGGTAGAGACACATCAGAATTGAATTTCACATAAAGGCTGAACATAAAGAAAAATATTGATAATAAAGGTCTTGTTTACCCATTAATATGTACTGTCATATCTTCTTAAGCTTGTGAAAAACACAAATACAAGAAAACCAACAGTTTTCCCCCAGAGACAAGGATGTGTCTGTAAGTAGACAGAAATATTGTGTAATCACAATTTCGATATTAAATGCCAACAATCTAATTTCATGGAAGATATTGAATATGTAATAAGATATATTGCTCTGCCCTATTACATAAGTCCAGTCATGTGCTGTCGCACAGAACATGTCTTTATTTAGTTCTGATGATACAAAAATAACTTTAAAAAAAAAAATCTTAGCTCATACTGCAAATGAACTAATTTGATTTAGAGAAATAAACATTTCCGTATATGATAGGGCTTGTGTTTTCAGCGATTTGGAGTGGTTGTTTAGTCTGCCCCCTGAATGCAGGGTACAAATGCAAAAATAATAGATGAAAGATTTATTGCGTGATTTCCGAACCACTGCATCCCGATGAGCCTCTCTTGTGGGGAAATTAATTACAAACAACTAATCAGCAGCTCAATTCTGTTACGCTGCCAGTGCAATTTCAGGGTCAAACTCTGGTCATTCTTAGCTTATAGTCCACTCCAAATTTTTAGATTACATTACTGCCTCACATCCAGCAATCAATGTTTATTCATTCATTGTCCTCTCTAAATTACATTTCAGAGATTTAAACAGTGTCTGCTGACAAACAGATTCACAACCTCTGAAATAAAATAATCAGAACCGGACCAATGGCAATGTCAAGACAAAACAAGAGCAAACCTAACTAAATTCCATCATTTGAACTGTTTTTTCTAAGATTTTACAAAAGCAGAATTTAGGAATAGTAAACCAGATAACTACCACCAATTCAAACATTAAGCATCATAGAGGACTGATAAAGTGAACCTCTGTTTTGTGCATAAACTCATCGACAGAGAAGCTCACGTCTGTAGTCAGAGCAATCTTGAAATGAAATGGAAGCTACAAGGCCCCAATTTTGTCACTGCTTTTTAACAATATGGAAAGAGAAAGGAAGAGATGAATGTATGCATGTACCCATGTATGGAAATCAGGGGGCTTTAAATGAATTTCTTTTGCAAGATAATGTGGCTACAGTTTTATTTCTTCCACCTTCCTCTTATCTCCTATGTCAGGAGATAAGATCATTACACTGACTGCAAAAGGTTCGGGTGTGAGATGAACTATCTGTAGTTATTTCACCCCAAAGCTCTGTTTCATCCATGCGACCACTGTGGTTTCAATTTGGTGCCAAAATTCCTGCTTCAGATTTCCACAAATGCAGCCTATCTGATATCTAATAATAAATGATAAAATGACAGATAAATGACAGAATGGAGCAATTTGTTATGGTGTGAACAGCTGAGCTACTACTAAGGGAATTTCAGAACTTCACAAAGCTTCCACATTGAGTGTGTGGCTTTAAAAGGTGCAGTCATCAATTGCAAAGAATTTCAATTATATCCCTTTAAAATCATTCACTCCACAAACACTTTATTGCACCAGCAACACAAAACATAACAGAAAAGTGACTCACGGGGGCCTTTGCAGAAGACAAGACATTATTTCAAAATGTAATCTGGTCTGATCTTCCTGGCAAGCGAGAGCATGCGAATATCTGTATGTGTATGTATGTGTGTGTGTGGGTTTTTTTTTTTTGCATACTTACGTAGAAAGTGTTTCTCCAGTAAAGCGATTTCCAGGTGACCTTTCACTTCATTTAGTCGGTCTGACTCCGATCTCTGGAATTCCTGAATGGCTGCAGCCATGGTGGGAGACCCTGAACCTGCCTGTGCACGGCCAAACACAGATTTAAAATTTAAAATTACAACACACACAGAGACACACAGACTCTCTCTCTTGCTCTAGCTGGGACATCCAATATTACTGAGAAGAACTGACACACTGGCACACTCCATGACTCACGCTTAGGTCTCCTCACGCAGTAGAGGTCCAGATAGAGTGAAAAAGAAGGATCAAGAACGTGATAAAGAGGAGGATACCCTCCTCTGAATACAGCAAGAGTGATGACTCAAATGCGTCTGACTCGGGGCTTTAACCCCATCACATACACACCGAACAAACACACATTACAAGAAACCCAGCTTTTACAGAAGACGGCTGTGTGAGGGGTGGCAGTGCAGGCTGATGACAAGCACTGCAGGTTGATCTGCTTCACTACAGTTGGGGTCCTTTAAGAGACTCCAGCCACACACACAGATACACACACACACACTCTGCAGTATCTTCTCCCCGACAACAACCAACATGGCTTGAGTGCCGGCATTTCCCTGCTGCAGTGACTTACACTGATGTGCCATAGAGAATCAAAGACAGACCAAGGGAGAGAGAAAGTGACAGCACAAAATTGACAGTGGGCGGAAAAAAATAGAAAATATAATTTTATGAACAAGCCAAAGCTTAACAAAAGAGGAGGGTAGAGAGACACTGAGACACCCTATGAAACATAGACATAGTGATGCTGAATAAAGGACAACTTGGTATAAATCTTATCTTAAATTGGCACATCTTCTAGAAATGCATAATGGAGAATGTTGCATAAGGATATCAGGATAGTTGAATTCGAAGAGGCAGATGAAATGGGAGACAGACAGGTGGGGAGGATATCAATGAAATGATAGGATTCGTCGATGTAGTTACAGGGCTTATTCTCCATCCATTTGCTCAAACACCTTTATTTTAATGCTTCTTATTAATGTCCCAGATTTTTACCAAAAAGATATTTAACATAATCAGAAATTAATGTTACTGCGGTTGTCAGTCTTAACCCTCCTGGTAATTAAAAGTAGGTCATGCCCTGACGTCATCCTAGAAAATGTATCAACTTATAATTACGGTGCTTGTCCTCCCACTGTAATGTCCTCTCTCTATGTGGAAGATATGAGAGAACGAACACCAGGGTTCTGCTATGGAACACTTTTTCTTTTGACTTCACAATGACTGTCTAAAATTAAAACCTGCTATCGGGTTTTCAGTAGACACTTCATACGAGTGACCATGATGTATGCAAACTAGTTAAAATCGTCAGATAATGGGCATTTTAAAGCAACAGTTCTTTGATATTATTTTTAATTGAATTCACACTTACTCACTGCTTCTAGAAGTTGACAGGGACTCTGCTTAAGTTCATGTAACGTCTAAGTTCATACACATTCTAAAAGGAATCTCCCTTGTTAAGTTGTGGTTCTGTTTGACTTTTCTTTGTTAAGTCATTTGAAATCCTTTCAGGAGGCAGTGAATATCTTTGTGTTCTGTGTCATTACCTGCATAACTACTTGATTTAAACATCATCATTTGATATTCATAACATACTGCTCTTGCACTACTCAGTTTTTGTTCAGCGGTTTATTTTGTCCTACCTTTGCATGAATCTTTAAAGATGCCCTATATAATGCAGCATAGCTCCAATGATGCCTCTTACACACAAACATGTTTTATCAATGTTAGACTATTTCAATAGGTCTGGATCTGAGTGCTGGTGCAATTTTTGACTATATCAATACCAAAAGAGAAGAGCTCCAAGTATATCGGTTGTTCAATCTGGAAAAAAATGTAACTTCCTTTTCAAGCTTAAAAAAATGCACGGCATCCAAACAAACATGCAGGTGCACAACAGTGACACATATATCAAAAACTACAGATTACTCAATGCAAAAAAACTAGTGGTAATTTGGTTGTCCATATTAAAATGTGTATTGTGTATCTGCCTAGTAAAAAATGTTTGATATATTTTTTTCCAAATACCAGAAAAATTAGTGAAGAAAAAAAATGAGCCAGAGACTGAAAAGTTTAACAATAATCGATTCCAAATTAACAGGATAGATCAGGGATGCTTTGCCATATTTTTATACCTGTGTTTAGATTCAAGCTTAACACAGTGCCTGATGTGCGTTTCATTCTCAAAACAGTTATCACGATATACCAAGTATCAAATAATTGCCAAGATCTTCCAGTTCTTAACACACACGCACGCGCACACACACACACAGCTAAAAAGAAGTACATAGTACAAAACTAAAGAAATCAATTTCCACAGGGAAGAAGTCCTAGAACGTCACAAACAATGTTACAGCAAACATTTGTTCCAAATATGTACATAGCTCCAGACAGTGAATCTCCTTAGGCTACCAGAAAAATGTGAGTTGCTTATTATCTTCATGATTAATCCAGCCCATTCTATCACCAAGTGAAACAAATAACTATCAGTGGCTGTACTAAAGTAGTAGGACCATTGTAGACCATTGTATTACTCAAAATTATACATTATTCACCATACTCTTTTAATCTGCATTGCACCATTGAATCTTTCTGTATTTTTAAATATACCTCAACTGTTTGCCAGATGATGGATACTCTGACACAAAGGATGTCAAAAGCGGCATGAAAATAACCCTGATCAAGCGGGAATAAGAGGGATAGGCCAGTGAGGTCACAGCAGGAGGCCCCAGCCATGACTGTACACCATCTGCCTGGTGACATTCTCCCTGTTTGGTATGGATGATACAGGAGATTTTATCAAAAGTCTCACTAAGTGTATTTTGCAGCCCAAGGGCACAGTCTGCTCTCTTTTGTAACAGATGAGGTAATAAAGGGGACGCTTACAAACTATTCGTGTTGACACGCTTATCTGGTGCCTGGAGGTAACCTGTGAAGACCATTGTGCAGTAAAGATAGGACACCCACCCGGATGCTGAATGCACTGCATGCTTTTTGGACGAGAGACTGAAATGCATGCTTAGTTGCAGCATGCTTGAGTGTGTCACAAGAGGAATAAGAGTTAGCTCAATCTATTTTGGGATTTCTGTGTATGACTCATCAGTGCTATGATGTGCCTTCCATGGCACATACAAAATATTGACTTGCAGGCGAAATTCAGCTTTGAGCTAGGTTTGAGCTTGAGTGCAAGCTTAAAATTACAAACGTACTTTAGAAGGTTAAAGGTTTTATAATGACACAATGTTACTGCAATTTGGGGGGGTGGGGAGGATACAAGATCATCAGATGTTAAAAGTCTTCCATGACACGATTCCTATAACCATAAGTTAAGGAGTTGAGAGGCGACAACAAATTAACATCAAGATTTAACACATTGTGTGGTGTGTTTTATAAGAGTGAAAAGGAGTTGTAGATTTTAAGAGAATAGCAGGCTTCAATGCACTATTAGACCTTCAATGTTCTACATGCACATGTACATAGTTGATGCTTAAAAAGGGCTTTCGAGATCCTAATGTCTCAATCACAAATTCACCACCAAGATTCATATGTCTAACTTATTTGCAAGTCAGAATGACTCTCCACTTGGAGATAGAGTGAGGAATTTAAAAGGAGAACAGAATCCCAGGGGCTTTCATTTAAATGTGATACAGTAAAATGACTAATGTAGTGTTTTCTGAACCTGCATCATTCAGCACCAATGGTTCTTATAATCACCCATAAAGATGAAAGACAGATGCACATTTTCACCTCTGCAACAGAGGAGAGCAAAGTCTACTGTGGCAGGACACAGAAATATTTGAGCTGATTATTTTTGGGGTGGTTTGGTGCATGTCTGAGTGTGTTTCCTCTGCATCTTGGCAATTGTTTGCCCTCTGGGAATCTCAAGAGTACAAGAGTTCAGTTCTTGTCCCTATGGCTCCCACTTTCTCTTCATTTTCCGTTTCCTTCCTGCTATCCTGTTTGTAAATCTCATCAAAAGCTTTAAATATAGTTGCTCTTTCAGGCTCCTGATTCCAATCTCATAAATTAAAACCATCTTTTTATTGTCTTGTGTATTTCCTTATAATGAAATGCCAATAGTGTAAAAAGCATTAAAAATAAGTCAAACAGATTAATGGACATGTAAGTGGCAAGCCCGACAATGATTCACTGCTCATGTCAACTTCAGGATCTCTTCATGCTTGCAAGCAGTTGCCAATTCTGTAAAATAAGCTTTTTGGGATGTCATCATATAAATAATTTAAGTGGAGGACGAGTGACAACTCTCATAAATTAAATAATTCTTCCAATCTATTCATCTACACAACCTGACACAATCGAATCAAACTTAGCCAATGATTTTAGAAAGTTATCCCCCTGACTTTGTCTATGCTCATATTTTACATTCATAACATTGCCTACCCAATCCCGAGCTAATAATCCCCTAAATTTGAGGTTTGAATAGATTTGAACCATGTACAGGACGATCCATTTATATATACACAATCATTATATGCAAAGGCAAGGTTGCTAAAAATTCTTACAGAGCCTCATGAGCTCTTAAAAATACAAAAATTAATTTACCAAATTAAATTACCGACAGTGACTAAAGGGCGGGTGACGTTTTTCGCAAACCTCTTCATTTGTTAGTGTTTTTTTCTGTTTGCTTTTATAAAATTGTATTTACTCATAAAGAGCAAATTAGGATAATCAAACTGGACAGAAAGACCTCAGCTATCCACATTGACATTGGCTGCCTATTATCACTGGGGATATCAATAAAACTCATAAGATTATTTGCACCTAATCATTTTACAATGACAAATCTATTTCATTACTCACCTCAGTGTAACTCTCCACTTTCCCCGCGTTCTGCCCCTTCTGTCTGTGACTAAGTCTCAAGAGCCTAGATGTCCAGAGATCTCGTGGAGTGGTAATTATTTAGTAGTCTATTCTTTCCTGATGGTAATCATAACATGCCAGTGGAACTATGCAGGGAACGGAGCATCATTTCCAGAGCTTTTTTTGTAAGAAGGAACAGAAATAATGATCTTGACAATTTATCAGCCAACAGAACTTTTGTTTATACAGACACTACCGAGTTCATAGATGAAATGACAATCAGGCAGAGATGCAAAAAAAGTATCTGTGCTATTTTTTTTTTTCCCCCCACAGGTGCCAAAGCAATTTGCTGCTATGAATCTCAATGAGTAACATTTGGGTACTTCCAAAAGAACTTTAATACCAGTAATTCCATATGTTAAAAAGTGGTTTGCATGTTTTCTGGGCTAAAATTAAAAATTATAGTCATTCATCTTTCCACCACCAAAAGATGTGTCTGTTTAGCATATTTTTTTTCCTGGCAGGTGAAGCACTCACCTTCTAAAATTCTGAAATATAAGGCCTGAGGCTTTTCCTTTTCATCATTTATATGTAGTGCTTACTCTTTGCTTTAAATTGTTTCATCATGAGCGTCAAGTGGGGAGGGGTGCACCACTGCCACTGCTCAGTCTTGAGTCCATAGAGCAAGGAGGATATGTCTGTTTAATATGATGCAATCTATCATGCAGTCAAATGAGGCACAACGATAACTCCGTATCTGGATGATCTACTCCCTAAACTAGGCTTTTCTTATAGGTAAACAGTTTGAGCAAACATTTCCTCCATTTTGTTAAGAGCAATGTAACAAGTCCTGACAAATTCTCAATCATGATTAATTACCTGAAAAGCGGACAGTGACAAGATAGGCGCCTTTTGTAAAGCTCAAGGATTTTCCAAATAAAAAGGGAGTGCAAACAGCAGCTACGAAAATTGGAGGCTTAAAATATAAGAAACGCAGCAACCCGAAAAAAAATCCTATGAGGAGAATTGCTCTCAGGGTGCACAGAAATACAACAAAATGCAAGGGCCAATTCATATGCTTTCCAGATAAGGACATGATTAAATGAAATTAAAAAGGAGGTAGGAAATAAAGATAACTAAATAAAATACACACAAAATACTGAAAAAGGTCATAAAGACAAACGCCACCGTTCATTTCTCATGAGATGTCATTATATGTAAGCCTGTTCATAGGTTTAAACAAAAAGGCTGCCAGGCACTATTCTCCATTCAGTCCCAAACACCCCCACACAGAAAACCCTGAAATGACAAATTTAACCAGGATGAGCACCTACAGGGTCTCGCAGGAGGTCCTCCGTGTCCCGCGCAGCTGCTCTGGGCTTCAGCTGGATATCGTCACTACATTCATTGTCGGAGGCAGGTGGCGACTCGGCCAGTTCTGGGAAGTCGTCTCTCGTCCTGGGGCCTCGGAAGCGGATCTTGTCCAGGCGCTTTAGCATGGTCAACACCGTGCACCTGGGCTTTAGCTTAACATGGTGGACGGCAACCCTATTGGGGGCAAAAAACATAGGTGAACACTCAAGAGCTTAGCTGTACAAAATGATCTCAGCCAGATTTTCTGATCATCTGAACCTTTGGTTCTACTGCAGATCCCATACAAAAATGATGTCACACACTGTGTGTGCGACATCGCTGTTTCCCTTCAAAGTAGATGGAGATCCCTGCCCTTCTGTGTGTATCACAGCTTCCCTTTTCGCAGTGACCCCAACCATCCACTTTGCAGAGAATTAACTATTTGTAGTAAGATTTGCTCGATCTTGCAGCCCACGCAGGAAATGGCACCAGTAACCCATGACAACCTGATCATGTCCCAGCAGTTGACTGCAATAGATCTGCCGATCACAAAGACTGACTTATTTTCTACAAAAAAGATGTGATTGTGGCAGGCCAAATGGCTGTGTGCTGGTATCAGACCCGACACAAAGTGGTGATCATGCCACTGGTCATCATGCCCAGGGACACAGGACTCAAGCATCTTCATTTTTTGTTTTTGGTGGCAGTAGCTTGACAACTGCCCTGAAATCAATTGTACCAAGAGAAACATAGAAAGGATCACTATAATTTCTACAGAACACGCTCTCGAGGATTCAGAGTACTTAATCCTAACCCTGCCATATCTGGTATATGACAAACTGTGCCGATTGAAAGAGGGAATACCTTTTTAAAATATGCTTTTAAATGAATATATTTTGCTATTCTTAAGAACAACTCTAAGTTTGCAGAAATTGATTACTTCATAAATGTTTGGTTTTCTTTTTGTCTAATAGCATACAATGCATAATGGAATATTTTGGTGACAAAGCAAAACCACCTCTTTGCTCCCTGTAATTGAATCATGGGGGTGCATCTGCTCCATTTACTGCATTGTTGAGGCGCTTATGGGTACATTCCTAATTTGATTGCTCCTCCCTCCTTGCTTGACCCAGAAATCGATCCAATCCCACATTATCGACAAACACACCCTTGTATTAGACAGATTAGGCTATGTCAAAATGGTACAGAAAAACACGTCACTTTTAATTTGTTTCCACATTTAAGTTTTTTTTCCTAATTGTCTCTCATTTTCAATTTTAACCTTGAGCTGTGCCATATATAATTAATATGAAAATTGAGGATAAGTCATTTAATGTAAAAATCAAGATAATTTTTTCCTCAATAACTAAAGTTGTTCTTAAAATTATGGGCAAATGTTAGTAGATTGGCAATACCCTTCTGAACCCCCCAGAAAAGAGCGTTATGAAAACGGAAAAGAGCCTTATGAGTGCCACAAAATTATCACTAACAACCAGAAGAGGTTTTAACAAAGAGAAATGTTCAAACTGAAAGGATAAATCCTGAGGTTTAAGAATTATCCTTTGCATAAAACATTTAAAACATTCCATAATTACAAAAATTCATAATGAACAAATAACTCGAGAAGCCATGAATTCAAAGACAAACACTTCAGTGAGGAATGGGGGGAAAAGTCTTTCAGTTTTAGAAGCAGTTTTCAATTCAATCTTATTATACACAGTATAAATGAAGCTGCATGTGCTGATGCTGGAAAGACGCACATATTAAGTATTTCTCACACACACACACACACACACACACACACACACACACACACACACACACACACACACACACACACACACACACACACACACACACACACACACACACACACACACACACACACACACACACACACACACACACACACACACACACACTTTAGATGATGGATTGAAGGATAGGATATCACATTTGTCATCATCTAAAGTGTGTGTG
>CAAKHD010000065.1:20171-59994 GCA_901007705.1 Fistularia tabacaria | reverse complement strand
TAGTTGTTGTCAAGAGAAGATAAAAGAAAGTATGTAGATTATCCTTATCTGTCTCACACCAGGGTGATATCATGTGTATTAGTTGTATATAGGCAGTGGTGTGTGTGTGTGTGTGTGTGTGTGTGTGTGTGTGTGTGTGTGTGTGTGTGTGTGTGTGTGTGTGTGTGTGTGTGTGTGTGTGTGTGTGTGTGTGTGTGTGTGTGTGTGTGTGTGTGTGTGTGTGTGTGTGTGTGTGTGTGTGTGTGTGTGTGAGAGAGAGAGAGACTAGAAGTGAGAGTCTCTGAATGAGTGTCATTGTCTCCCCCAGAGGAAGCAGCTGTATTAGTCATTCAGCCCACAATGGCAATGTGTGTATGTGTGTATAACTGCGTGCATGTGTGTTTGTGTTTGTGTGCTAATGCATGATAACAGATCTCTACGGGTCACAATATCTAAATCTTCATGTTCTTGCACTAATCACAGTAAAACTCTTCGGAGGACTTTTCTTCTCATCTTTTGTTTAATATAGATATCTGCTCAGTGGTGTTTTCTAAATAATAAATACATGTCTGAAAAATTGTATTCCGTCGTCTGGAAGATTTATTGTTATTGTAAGGTTTTACAATTATAATTTCTCAATTGAGTTATTTCCTTGACAGCCTGCATATTGAATTTATCTTAATATATAAGCCAACTGGCATGCAATTCATTGAATATTACCAAAAAGTTAAAAATATATAAAATCCATGTTTTGATAAATGCTCCCTTATTTTGACCTTAATATTATTCAAGTACTTTCTAAATAACGATTTTCTTCATAGTTTAGAATTCTTCCAGGGCAGGGCACAATCTGCTGAAAAACTGCATAACTACATTCTTCTTTAAGTCTGCTCCAAAATGTATTTTTATTCAAACGGTAACTGGTATTTTTATTCAAACAGTAACTGGAGAAAGAGAAACAAGCAGTGTATGTCAACCTCTCCATCTCTCCTGCAGGAGTCAGCGCTCGGCGAAGACTTCTCACCTCCTTATCCCTCTTCCTCCTCATCTCGCCCTGCTGAATCATCCTGCTCCAGGTCTTCACATCCCTACCAAACACTGTCCCCATCCTCCGATGAGGTAACCCAGACACGCACATGGATGTAGAACCTAAAAATGAGAGCTTTCAAAAGAGTTTCATCTCCAGACCTAAATTGTTTTGATTGTTTCTTCCTCTGGAATGCCCTTTTCTTCTAGCCCAGTGATGAGCCCCCTCCCCCGCCCCCTGTCTCCACCTGGACAACCCATCAAGTGTGTCAGTGGCTGCAAAGCCTCCATATGGAACAGTATGTCCCAGAATTCACTGCAAGAGACGTGGATGGAGAGCAGCTGCTACAAATGGACGGCGGCAAGTTGAAGGTGATTCAACACGTTGCATGTCAGAATGGGCTACGATTACATCAACGGATAGATTTGAATCAGTAGCCAAATTGCTGAGGCCAGATAGATAAGCTTTAGTTGATAGCTTTGCCTCAGCAGACATGGTTAATGTAAGAAACAACTTAGCATCACCAGAGGGCAATGGATGAATTCAACAGACAGCTTGATTATCAATTTAAATGCACTTAGCATCATTTCATTGCTCAATATTAGCAGATAAATGAGCACACAAAGTTGTTTTAGCGCTGACCGATTTATTATCTCCAAAAGACAAGATGGCATCAGCAGATACATCAATTTTGTAGCCTGGTTGTCAGTGGCACCTGACTTGCCATCACTGGGACTTTGAACCTCAGCGGATAGATTAGCATCAAAAGCTAATTTAGCATAATCTTGTGGCTCCTTATCATCAGAAAGGTACTGTAAATTAGCATCCCTGGTCACAATATCATGAGCAATAGTACTGGGAGCTCTTGCCATTACAACTACGGATGAATTATGATAACACTTTATAGATCTGCTGATATTAAGGCTTTTTGAATGACTTTGCCCATTTATTCAGAGGAACTTTGAGTCAAACAAGTGGCGTTCTCCTGGCATGTGTAAAACTCACAGTTGTCCATCAGATAGTTAAAGAAGTACACGGTGTTTCTTGCAATCCCGCAGAGTTCTCAAAGTTCTCAAAACACTGTGCTTTGCTTTGCTTTGCTTGACGTCATGCCTGGCGATATCAGGCTCCGCTACAATTACTCCACCATGCTATCTGATTTCTTGAAGCGCCTGGAATAGATTTTGAAGTGATGGTAACTCCACAAGTTTGAGACATTGGTGTTGTTGAGTCAGCCAAACTTGAAGGTCTCTTCCACACTCTGAGCCACAGTGATGGGTGACGCCTCCCTGTCATTACAGCTGGTCTGGCGCTTCTTTGCTGAGATGCTGTTGTCTCTAAACCAGGGCTGCCCACACTCTCGCGGCTTTCCAGCTGCTTTTAAAATGACGGAGTCAAAATGATCGAATAACAATAAAAATATATGTTTATTTTTCTATGTATTGAGTATGCATTATATTTAAAATACACATTGTTTTCCAGGGCAGCACGGTGGAACAGTGGTTTGCACTCCCACCTCAAAACAAGATGGACACTGAGCTCAATTCTCACCAGGGCGTTGTCTGTGTGGATCTTGCTTGGTCTGCCCATGTCTGAGCGCGTTCCTCCAAGTTCTCCAATTTCCTCCTGCGGTTCAGGAAGTCAATTGGAAAAAATTGCCGGGATGAGTGAATGAGAGAGTGAATGGTTGTTTGTCTGTATGTGTGGCCTTGCGATCGAATGGTGACCGGTCCAGGGTGCACCCTGCCTCTCACTCAGTGACAGCTGGGATAGGCTCCAGCATCCCCCGTGAGCCTTCATCCATGGATGGATGGATGGATGGATGGATGGATGGATGGATGGATGGATGGATGGCACAGTACGATTCTGTACATTTGTAACCATTACCTTCCTCTGATGACGTCTTGGACCAAATGAAATCATCCAGAGTTGCATAGTTTGGACGGTAGTTGCTGGCAGCCAGCCTCAAACACGCTTCCAAATGATCATCAGTAGTGGTGGAATGGTTTTTGGATTGCGATCTCAGACTGGCTGTACAATATGTCAGTAAAATGTCAAATACCGCACTGGGATAGACGAATGGCCAACACCTCTTTTGTACTGACATAAATATCTACCCACACGACCAGTACTGCAGCGTGTTCTCCAGCTCACAATTCACTCAGTTTTACGTTATGCGGTCTCTTGCGCGCGGTACTTGATTTTGAAAGGCAGAGCTCTGCGATCGTTCCGCACGTTGGGCACCCCTAACCATCTAACTTTTCAAGAATATTTAATTAATAATTCCCCAAAACTGACTTTGTGCAAAGGTGGCATCAAATGACAGAGCCGAGCTCAATTTCACTGAATTCCTCAGAGCAGTTCTCTCACAAGTGTGTGTGAGTGGCTCTATGGCTAGATCTTACACATTTGTTGCAATTAGGATGAAATACTTCATATTAATAATTGAGAGGTCTCCCCATTACTTTGGTCCACATTGTGCAGACAAGCATGAGCAGCCATACAACTAGAGTTAACATCAGCAGGCATCCTACCATGAGAATGCTTTCCTTTGACATCATATAACAGTCACAGATGGATCAGCATCATCCAGTAGATTAGTGTTGCCACCTATGTTAGCAATGAAAGAAAGTGACAACATGTTTTTTGGTCATCGGGAAAAAAGAAGATTGGTAAGGATAAATGGACCAATCTGTTTCGACAGATGTCTGAGGTCGGGTGCCATCAACGGGCTGTGTTAGAGAGCAGAAAGAGGATAGGTCCTCCTCATGACATTCTGAACTTGAGGACAAAATCGGATGGTTTTTGTGAAATGATGAAGGTGTGCCATCGTACGTCCACAGGGTTTGGGCGTGCTCAGTTCATCTGACCGCAGCACGCTGAAGCGGCGCATCAGGGATGTCCAGGTGGCAGCAGAGAAGCAGCGCAAAGCTCTTGACAAGCTGGAGAAACAGAAAGAAAAGCAACGAAAGAGCTGAGGACTTCCAGGCCTGACTACACCTCTGTAATCTGAAAGTATCTAATGCAGCTCTCTGGTCCGGGAAGAAGAAGAAGGGCACGGAACATCCTGGAAAAATTTGGTTGGAGGAAAAGAAACAGATGGAGACGAAAGGATGGAGACGCCATTGAGACAAAGAAGAGCACTCCCCAAAATAAGACGGCAAAATCTGATCGTGTTCAGAGCAAATGCAAAGACAGCAGCGCCTAAACCCCCACCCGAGTCCACCTGAAGACAAGAAATCCCACCAGGTGACTGAAACGATCTGCACTAGACTGAGGAGGGAAATTCACCTCCACCTACCTGCACTGATCCGATCCTATTCCATTTAGAAAACTAGCTTTCTACATGTATTGTTGTCATTTCAGACACAACTGACAAGGCAGGGTGTCAGATTTTGTACTTTGTATTCAAGCATTATTTCGATGCATTTGTTGTGATACAGCTCACAGTAATATGACATTTTTTGGTGTAGGGGTCATTTCGATAGTTTCTGGTCATATGCCGACCCCCGGATTATTTCATGGACCTTTACGAGACAGTGAATGATTTTATTAGAGACAGGAATGAGAGTTTAAACACAAGACACCACTGATTTGACACCCTAAATTGGCTTTTCATAATTTCTGTTTCTTCTTTTTTTGTTCTTTTTATTTGCTTTGTTAAACATACATTACGTTGTAAATAAATAGTAATTTATTTTTTTCTTGGTTGAAATTATTTTTGCTGAATTGTAATTTAAATGTTGGAACCTTTTGATGGTGTTTATTTTAAATTCACAATAAATGTATTTGACTTTTTCTTAAAAGCAACAAAAAAGGGACAGGTATGGAAAGAAAAGATATGGATAATATGGATTTCATGATCAGAAATAAAAATGCAGGGGAAAAAATGTGCTTCCAAATAAGCTGCTAAAATGGTTCTTTGGTTGTTCTTAACTTATCTAATTAGAATATATATTTTTTCCTAATTTTCCACATACTTCATAGAGTGCTTTAGAACTTTCTGCTTGGAAAATGTGCACAAAAGGATCTTAAAATTGCTGGGTAGCTGGTGGGAAATGATGTGAAAATTCACGAGCAGGTCGCATAAAAGACAAAATACCCAGCGAAAAAAATTGTAATTAAGGAAGCGAAACTTTTCTTTGAAAATTACGCACTAAATTTCCCGTTATTCATACAAAATGCTCGAAGGTCAGATTTCTTGAGCTTGAATGTGTAGTGACTTAGAATATTGAGGCCTCGAATAACTTTCATGCCATTTTATTTGGGACAATAATTCTAATTTAAGTAAGTAAGGGTGGAGGAGCTCCAGTCCATGTACGAGACATTGAAGCGAAACATGGCTGCTTGACAACACAATGGTTCCTTGTTTACTCCTACTAATCTGTTGCTTCGTGTTTGTTCTGAACATAGAATTGAAAATCTGTTACACCCAGGAAGCACATATCCAGTTTAACCTGGGGATATTAAATGCTAAACTTCTCCCTTTTGCTTTGGAAGGGAATTCTTTTGCTGGAAAACAGGCTTTCAGCAGGCTAAGATATGCTCATTGAACATTAATGTAATTGACCATGTTGTTTTCTTCCCTCCTGAAAAGAAACATGACAAAATCAATAAAAAAGATTTAAAGAAGAACCACCTCTTCTCATCTTTACGTCACCATCTTTACTGAAATTTGTAGGCCATCTTACTAATACATGATGTTGAGGGTCAAAATGTCTCGGTTAAAGGCAGTTTGTTCGAAATGAAGCATTAAATTGATGTTACATTTAGATCAACCAACCTCTCATCATTTTAAGTCTTCGTTTCCCACGAAGACAGTTTACAGATAGTATTGTGTTGTGATCGTAACATTCAAGCATAACTTCTATCCCAACTTGGGCATAATCCTTATTCGAATGTTCTTATAAAAATGGTACTCTTAGAACGATGTATGTATATTCAAGATTGAGTTTTTTTCCAATCCACTCCCTCTCTTGAAGCCCTGTTGATTTTATTCAATTAGTATTCTCTCGACACCTTAACACTTATTTTCCTTATAAATAACATAGCAGACCTATAAATGTTTGTGAGCGACGGAGGCTATAAACACACCATGTACTCACCACCATCTACCGGAGCTACCGGAGCCACCGGAGCTCCGTCGACCATCTAGCGGAGCCGTTTCACACTGTCGTGACGATGAAATAAAATTACTGGCTGGTTATAAGTAAAAATGGATGGTGGACATCCATGACAGGAGGTGGACATCCATGATGGAGGACAATCAATGCTTTTTAATTGCTCACACTCAGGTGGACAAGAGATCTGGTGTGCTCTTCCAGACACAGGTGTTGAATTAGCAATGCCCAGGGCTGCGTTAAGAGAACACTGTGCCTACTGGTGATGTGACTGTCGAGCAGAGCGCCTTCATCAAAATACAAGGAGCCCATAAAACTGTACTGCAGAAAAGACTGCATCCATGGTTTAACAGTCCAAAATGAACCATGGAAATGAGTGACATCTGATTTAGCTGCATGGGACAGAATGCAACATGTTCATCCATCCATCCATCCATCCATCCATCTTCTACCGCTTGTCCATGATCTGGCTGCAGGCGCAGCGGCTGATGCAGGGAGGCCCAGATCTCCCTCTCCCCGGCCACTTAGTCCACCTCCTTCGGGGGGGCTGGGAGAGGGACTCCTTCCCTGCTGGAGAGCTGATGTTCCATGTTGCCAGCTTCCGCAGTCGCAGATCGGACCGCCGAGGTCCCCTGCCACGGCCGCCAGACGCTCGACACTGAGCCCCGTCCCGGCTCCAGGGAGGGTCCCCGGTGACTCGCGTGCAGGCAAGGTAAAAGCAGGTGCGTTTGTCTTTTGCATCATTCGGGGGTCTTCTTGACAACGGCTTTAGCTGCTAAATCGGCATTCAGTCCGTTGCTTGGGACAGAATGCTACATGTGTTAAAGGGACATCAAAATAAGTGGTCAAGAAATGTGAAAGAAATCGGATATATTCTAGATGATGCATCGCAGGAGGACATGTCATCCTTTTCATGTGGGGTTCAGTGTCTGATTCGCCAGCACAGCCATTAACTGGTCCTGCATCGCTCTGAATCTGGGAGTGCCCAAAGAACGAGCAACTTCCTGTGCAGAACGCGGAGTCAATTCTTCCTAAATCAAGTGTGAGGTTGACAAATGGATGCTCTTACCATGACGAAGTATCAATATTTTAAAAAGCCTCATGAAAAAAAAAGACGTAATGAGTCGAAAGTCCAGGAATTCTTTGTGTGTCTCTTTATCAGTTATATGTTTTTGTGTGTCTGTGATTACCTGTGTGTAATTTACAGTAATATAAGGGCATCTTTTTCATTTTAATGGTTGTTTTAACATAATTATTACATTTGGAAAATGTTTGATATTGCTCTTTTAATATAACTTAAAAACAACTCAATATCAAATGCAACAAATCACATGATTGGTATGGAACGTTCCAGCACATCACAATATGCATCAAACTAATAACAACTTCTATTCAAACAGACACTTAACATCAATAGTTTGAGGTAAAACAGTATCATCCTTATTAAAGTGCTCGGACAATGGAAAGTTTTGAAAAAAAGGAAAACATTGCAACAACACAGACTGAGTCCAACTGCAATTGCTGTTCCTAGAAATATCAAGAGACTAGAAGCCGTTTTGCAATAAAGTGACGCGTCCTCTTCAGTCCTCAATTATGCTCAGCTCCACACTGGAATCGAAAGGGCAAAGGTCGAGCAAACAATTAAAACAAACATGAAATGTTGTTTCTGAAGTGAGTATGACCTACTACCCACATCAACCTAAGCACGAAAAATCCCCCAAATCATGAAGCTTTAACTCCGTATGGTGTAGAAATGACCCCAAAAAATCATCAATGAATCGCCCTTAAAGGGTTAAATGACAATAATAGAAACATTTATATAAAAATCACATTCATTTGAGAAATATGCAATGCAAAAGCATGTAAAAAAAAAAGGAAAATAAATTGTTCAAAATTACAAAATAGCCCAAACTGAATTTAATTCAACCTTTAAAATAGGAGAAATATCAACATTAGCACAAATTGATTTTCAACTCAGAACCACAATTTTTCTTTGAGAACAACAAGAAAACCCACAGTGAACAAGACTCAATACGGCCTTTGTCCTTCAAGGTTGGATTAGCTGTGGTTTGAATGTTTGCTGAATACGAAGCTGTCAGGCTCTGCGACGTACCAGGCCCCACTCACAATGCAGGTGTGCTCAGGAGCGAAGGTCACGCCTCTGCAGGGCCGTTCGCTGCTGCTCCCGCTGACCGAACGCTTCCTCATGATCCCTGACACGAACGGCAAATTAGGACCTTATCGACTTCAGGACGTGCCGGTTACTACGAGGGCGTTCATTGGGTTGATTAGTAACTGGTTATTAGTGGATTAGTGGCTGAATTTTGGGGGGGTAATTATTGGGTCGTTATTTTTATGATTAGATTTTGAAGTAGGCATTAGGTTACTGCTACGTTATTTCTATTGACTGCAGTTTTCACTAGTAGGGTTATTGGTTATATTATAAGTACCCGGTGCTTGCGATTATTAATTGTTATTAGTAGTCTATTTGTTCACATTTTTGATCAATGATTCATTGGTTATTTTCCAGGTTATTCATTGTTATGGTGTTTATCCATAGGCTATTCATGGGTTTTTACCAGTTCATTAGTATTCACAGCTGGCTATTGGTAGATTACAACTCAGTCATTTGTTATGTGAAGGTGCATCGGTCAGTGGTTAGTAGTCTGTTTAGTGTGTCTTTCAAACGTCCTCCCACCTGCAGGTGACACCCCCTCCAGTCTCTGCAGGCTGCTCCTCCGCACAGGCAGACAGCTTCCCGTCACGGAGAGCCGACGTTGCCTCTGGTTCAACATCGCTGCTGTCGAGACGATTGCAAGGGGCGGCGCCTTCCCCATCTTCAAGTACAGCTGCTCGATCTCTCGCTCCTGAATGGCCTGCAGGTTTTGCACTTCTGCCAGGTGCCTACAGAACCACATTTAACTCAATCCATTCATCATTGCGTTTCAACCAAATCAAACATTATTGTATCTCCTTTTTATGAATGGAAGTTAGGACACAGATTGAATCTTTCAATGTCAGAGAGCAAATCTGTTGCCGGTGGACTGACAACTCGTTTTACAAAATGACATTTTTGTGTCGAGACGGAAAATCCTGTTTGGAATTATTCACCCATATTGTCAAATTGTACGTTTTCCGTAAAGAGATTATTTGTTGTCTTCTCACTTCATCCTTTATTTTGACTATAATAATAATTTTACATTCCTTTGAAGAGAAGACGCCTCCCAGTTCGGAAGCCGTTCGCAATTTTATTTTCAAATATTTCCATCAAAATGGTGAGCAGGATTTTCATAATACATCTTTCAATTTTCAAAACATAGTCATTTGAATATTGAAACAGTGCTAAAAAAAAGGATGTTTGTGTGAACACCAAGTTTACCTTTCCTGGAGCTGCTTCAGGTCTTTCCACGTTTCGTCTTCCTCACAATCCGACTCGTCTGAGCTGATGTCTTGCACGGAGCAGTTCCGCGGTTGGCCGGGAACCGTCTCCTCTGACGGGCCGGCGCTCGATTTCCTCACGCCCCTCTTCCTCCTCCTGTCCACCTCCTCGTCCCTCGTCTTCTCCTCCTCAAAATCCCACGACGCGCCGTGGTTACCCGAAAGATGACTCGTACTGACGCCAGCCTCCGATTGCCTGTCCTCATCCGTGGTGCTCTCCGTGCTCTCTGATTGCTTCATCCTGGACGGGGGCGGGGAGTGAGCAGTGGGAATGATCTGACTGATGGGTTGGGGCTGCAGGTGGAAGACAGCGGCAGAGTCTTCAGAGGGCATCACCTGGAACCGACCAATAGACTCGGGAGGCGATTTTCCTGCGGGAAGATGATGATGACGAAGATAAATATTACATGATTAAACCAGCATTTCAAAACGTTTTGCGCATTTCATTTACCTTTCACTAGCTTTTAAACACAAAAAATCGGACCTGCCGTGACGAGTTTGACCAGAAATTACATCAAGGTGGTGATCAGAAAAAAAAAAGTCTTAATTTTTGAGTCATTTCAAGTCACGTTTCAATGTGCTTCTCATGTATCTAACTTTTATTTTTTTAAATTGATTGGCCTTGGCCCGAGGTTTTACCATTGTGTTTCTTTGGCAATCATTTCTTTACTTACTCACTTCGTTCATTTACAGACTATTGAGCCATAAACTGGTGTTTCTGCTACCTCAGTTATCTAAAAACCTTTTGTTAAAAAGACCGTCTAACTTTATTTTGAAGCTTGAGCCACTGACTGACAACCAGATTAGCTGTATGGGTGATAGAACAACATCAATGCAAGGTCTTGAAGAAATCATCAACAACCAGAGAAACAAGGAGACAATCATACCGCAGGAATCCTTACTAATAAATGCATTCATTTTTCTCAATTCTAGTTCTCTTCCATTGAATAGAGAAGCTAACTTGTTGAACAGAGGGGACCTTAAGGAATAGCTAGTCCCCCTCCGTTGTTATTCAAAGCTGATGGGGGCCTTGAGCATGACGCCGAACCCAAGGGCTGTCTGGAGCACTTCACGATGGATGCCTGCGACCCCTGTGCGTTTGGGTTTTCATGCTCTGCGCCTACTCACAGTCAAGAGACAGCCTGGGCTTCCTCGAGGATTGACTGGGCAAATAAGATTGAAAAAAAAAAACATATCTACTCAGGAGATACACGGAATTACTTCATAATATGCATGAAGGTTATGTAGAAAATGGTTTCATGCTGAGGACACCACTTAATGAAATTGAAACAAGACGTGCGTTTACTTGAGGCAGATACTCTTATTTTGAAGTTAATGATATCATGGCCACATTTAACTGATACAAAATAGTCCGAACATGTATCACATATCTATATCAGTATGCTGATTCACAGGACAGCAACCTAAATTCAAATCAGAGTGTGTTTAAAATGTATCCAGCCTTATAAAATCTGTCAGCGTGGGACTGCAGGTGTGGAGAGACTGAGATTCTGACTAGCAAATAACAGTTGACATGTCATTTCATTCAATTTTATATACTGCATGGATCGTATGTCTGAGCCACTTGTTCTTTCTCACTTTTCAGCCACGGTGCCTCCCATCGTGATACATCTATTGCCACTTCACAAAAAAGCAGCTGTTCTTGTCAAGATCTCAGCGGGATAGATCTTACCCTTTCGAATGGGTGACGGTAAAGAGGCACTGGTCAGACCGGGAATGCTGGTTTGACTGGCAGTATCAGTTAGATGAGTTTGACTGGTCACACCGGGTGGATTAATGAGGATGGCCGGACTCGTCTTTGCTTGACCGAGAAAGCCGGTAAGACTCGTTGCGGTCATTTTGTCGGGAGTGGCGGGAAAATTGTGCAGACTGGTGAGAGTGGGCGGACTGGGAGCCTCTGGACCTGTGAAAGTTGTCTCATATCAGGTTCAGTTCAGTCAGTATTTCTCACATGTCACTGTGCAATTTGAGCGAGGACTTACCATAGATGGCTGGAGGTGGGCAAGCTGTCATTACAGCTGGATGCTGAAATTCAGAAGCCAAAAAAAACCCAACACAGTTCAAGTTTATTTAAGCATTGACAGCATTCACATGCCCGTACTAAAATGTCCAAGTTGATCAATGTGAGAACCGGGTTTATTAAAGACTAGACCACAAATATGATTTAACCTCAGGCTATAGAAACAAGGATCTACATATCGATTTGAATTGAAATTGATCTCTTTGATTACAATAATACCACATTGTTATAGATTCCCCTTCCTCGGACAGACTCCGGAGAGCTTCGATTGGCCGGTCCTTCTCTTTGACCTGACAAAATCTAAGACTTAGACAAGATTACTGTGGTTCGGTGGTTGAGACGATGAAACGTCACACACACGTAACAAAAGACGATAGTTCGATTAGAAAAGAACCCTTTGCATCGCATGAAACTCCTCGAGACCCATCGAAGCTCATGAATGCGGTGCGGGCAGCTGTTGCACACGTTTGTCATGCTGCAATAGAAGCTCACCTGTTCAAGACCATGGTTCAGTGGGGGCCCCTGCTGGCTGTTTGGTGCGGAGGCCATCTGGTTCGGGGGAGCGGCGGTCGGCTGGGGCGCGTACGAGGCAGGGAGGGGACCGCGGCCCAGTGGATACGCTGTCGGGCCCAGCGAGGGAGACATGGGGAAAGAGGGGGAGGTCTGGAAGGTGGGGAATTGGGGAGTCAGGGGGTGGAAACCCTGGATGGGATTCCCATTCGGCGGAATGAATGATTGAGCCATACTCATGGCCAAGGACAGCATGTTGGCGAATGAGAAGAGAGGCTGGTCAGGAGGGGGCCAGTGAGAAGGCGGTGGGGCTGAGGAGGAGAATGGGTACGTGAAGAGGTTACTGTGGGTTTGGGACGGGCCTGTGGTAGAGCTCTGGGCAAGATGGGGGGAGGGAGACGGGGAGTAGGCGGGAGACATGACAAGATGTTGTGGAGGGGGCATGGGTGTGGGGGGGGCTGAGGGTGGACTGGAAGCAGCTGCAAAAACAGGATGTCATGGAAAATAAGTATCACGGTCCAGAGAACCTCTCTGACACTTATCAGAAGAAATAAATGAGGGTCGTTAAATGAAAGCTAGATCTGGCGCTCGATGAGCCTCGTCAAGCACAAAAACTTGAAGCGCGGGAAAGTGCAGGCCTTATTCTTTGTTTGTCTGAATTACTCTATATTCACTTCGCTGGTTTAAAAAGATGAAACAATGTGATGCAGAAATAACCGGAGCTCGATTTTACCACAGCATTTGGACGATATTTTTAATCTAGAGAGTTCTTAACACGAGAGCGTTAGATGCACAGCTGTCTTTAAGGTGCGTGTAACTTTTTTCCATGAAATATTGAGACCCGTCGGTCACTGATTTTTCTAAAAGCTTGTTAGGTAGCACCCTGTATTGTGAAAAGCTGTAAACATAAAGCCAGATTTTAAAAAAAAAAAGACAACAACAGCTGTTTATCCCAAAAAGCACCAGTGGGTAAAATTTACCCACATAGAGGATACAGTCGTTGCTGCAAGATTCATTTCCCTGCTACAGATTGAAAAATTGTGTGTTGCTGTGGCAGTTTGTGATAGAGCCGCTCCATACGTCATGAACTTCGAAGCTAAGTTATCGAGAAAGCGTAGAATGAGTCGAAATGCGACGTGATGAATAAACATTTTGAAACAGAGTCGTCTCAGGCAGTCCCTCCCTCCCTCTGTCACTGTGCCGCCCCGGGTTCATCAGCCCGTCAAGAGATTAGGAAAGATGGCATGGTTTGGAATGTAACTGACACGGAGAGACAGGAAATCCAAAGTATTCGGACCAAGACCGCTGATCCGATACCTCAGAGGAGCCGTCGGCGTTTATGTTTCTGTGTGATAAGAAGAATGATCGGTAACAAACTTCGCACTTCGGAGATCAAATCAATGCATTCTATTAGCAGGTCAGTTTTACCCTGTTGGTGTGGTTTTAAGGACACGGTGAAACAAGGCCGTTCTACTGGAAAGAGAAAGAGAGCAAAAGACCTTGTGACCTCCGATGGATTGAAAATGGAGGATTAAGACGAGGTTGTGACTGTGCGTGTGGCTCTTGACAAGAGGCTGGATGTAGGGATCTTCAAACTGATCAGCATTTACTGTTTGACTCTCGCCACCTCGGGGCTACACACATCTCCACCACTGCCGAAGGTTGGACAGCAAAGGTACATCGCGACGAGATGGCTTTAAAATCCAACGGCTGTCCTAATTGGATGTCTGTCTGAACAGAAACAGCTTCAAGAAACGGTGCAGAATGAGACAACGACAGCAGTTCATGCAAGGACATTGTAAGATTGTACATTGCATAAATTCCAGCGAAACGCTTCGGAATTTTCAGCAAAACATCAAAAGGCTGGTACATTTGAAACAACCGTTGAAAGAAAGCGGTGTCTCCTAAAGAGGTGACGCTCAGGTACCAGCTGGAAAATGTGTTGCGTGCTGCTCAGTGCCGTGAGGAATACGGTGACCTCTACACCTTAGAGACAAAACAACCTCCGTACAACGGGAAGGTACACCACATGAGAGCCGGTTCCTCGGCTCAGAACCCACAGTCCAATTACAGTTCAAGGACAAGGGCCTCCCCATCCAAAATGTCTGCACGCTGGCCAAGGAGAGAGGATCATGAAACATAGGAGGGGCTTCTAACACAATCTTCTCAGCCACATCTGACTCGGTGCTTGGATCGTTCCAGAGACAGAAGAACGCCTGCCCACGTGCAGAACCCATCTGCACCCAGTAACTCATCCAGAAGGTCAGTGACTCACACGAGACCCAACTGAACTCCATTCAAACCCCAACTCATGTGATTCATCCGCCTCTCTTTTTCCCAAGTCACACATTTGCCCAATGAACCCCATTCAACCGAAATCTATCCCGAGTTCTAATACGCTGAAAACTTCCCAAAGTTTATTGAGACTAAAGAAGATTCCAATGACGAAAAGAGATCCGTCTTCCAAGTCCGTGCAAGTCCTAAAAGTCCGGTAGCTTCGAAAAGATTTTACATCGAGCGGCGTGACCTGAGTGACTGACAACCTTTACTGACACTGTGATAGAGGAGATACTGGTCCTTGAATGTAACACGAAACCACCCCTCAAGGTAGTCTCCGTCCTTACCGAGCAGGGATGATGAAGACGGATTTTGGGAGAGGACCGTAGCTGCTGCCTGGGACTAACGAGACAATGGACAAAAGTGACAGTTATTCAAATAAAATAAGACAAAAGTTTTGATCGTATCATCAGCTGAACAACGAATGTGAAAACATATGACTCCTCCCACTGTCGACTCCCGTAGCATGGGGGTTGTCGGTCGAGCCATGCTGTCCTGCCCCTGATATGTCATGTTGTCCACTCTGCTGATGATGTCATACATGCGGAGGATGAATTCTTGTCGTTCGGATGGTAGGATTAAGTCTCTGTGAAGCTGAAACGTGATGCCAAAGTGAATGAATAAGCGTTCACTTATTATGACTAAGAAGTTAGTCATTTTTCCAACATACATATCTTTGCCATGTCGATGGAATTGATATATTGTCTAAAAATCCTTGTACACGTGCTTAAACTACACAGGTCAGCAAAATATAGTTTTAGCATGAAAAGTCAAAGCGCTTCAGATATGTTTTATAGGTCCTCAAGTACTTATTTCTGACTAGATTGGCATCTGCACATCAAACTAATGATGTCATCGCCAAACCACTTGCAATACATGATTCAATATGAGCGTCCGACATAACCAGAACTAAAAGTCTGATTCTTCCAGCAACAAAACACTTTCGAATGTCACGTTGTGTTGACAATTTCTAATTGCCATTGGATTTTAAAGTGGATCTTGATCAGATTTGAAAAAGACAGGGTCTTTTATACATGTTGGGAGTTACCTCTGTAACAACCTGCTTTAAATTCACCGTACTCTACTAACCATCACAGAGGCAATGTCCTCGGGGTTATCTCCATCCAGGTCAAACTTGAACGTCACCACCTTGCTATCATGGGTCTGCAGCTGACACTCCACCACTTGGTCAGCTATGTCAGATAGCTGCTTACACACAAACACACACATGCACACAAATCAGCAAAGGGGTTTGGAAGATTGGTGTTATACATGGTGGCATCTTGTGAAGATCGTCACCCCAGTGATCCTCAGACGTGCCCTCGCTTTCCTCCTGAACCGCTTTGCTTCTGCCTGCCCCATCGCTTCCAGGCGGCTTTTCTCGGATTGGCCTTCATTGCTGTCACTCAAACCTGAGGTCACGTCGGAGCTACAAAGACGTATAGACAAGTGAAAATAAAGCTCTCAAATCCACACCCATATAATTTGCACCTGGAAACCTTCTGTTTTCATGTCTCCTTCAATGAGGAGAATTGGCATATGTTTAGACAAAAGTTGGAAAAAAATCTTTTTCGTGATAATTTTACCTGATTTGGACATTGATCCATTTGTCGGATAATAATGTAAGTTCACTGCTTGCACTTTGTTCAGGCCTTTCCATGCATTTGTACACTAGAAATAGCTGATCTTACCTTTACATAAACAAGGCTAATATTCAAATAACCCTTTATAAAGTTTTCAGATGAGGCAAAAAAAAAGGTCAAACAGCTAAAGCTGAGTTTGTCCCTATGCTTTTGATTCTTCTCTGACCATAACAATTGAGACCTTCTGAAAATTTGGCAGCTACCTAAGTTCCTGCAAGCTCTCTTGGGGTATTACCTCAGCAGGACACAGAGGACGTCATTGATCGAAAGTATTGGCCTGATAAAACTAAGTCCCTCAGAGTTGCCGTTTTAAGGGGGCAGTTTTGGAAAGCAATTATTTCTAGTCATCTTTCTGCAACAGTTCAATTATGTTTCAACGTCATAATGACATCTGGTTTGTCACTGGTACAGAAGTGAAGGTGTTACCTGTCAACAGGTGAGGAGAACCCACAGATCGAGCCAGATGGCAGCCGTTCGTCATTCTGAGACACAGCAATGCTCTGGAGACAGGAGGACCCAGAACAATTCAGCTCTATCTTTCAACATTTGCAGCTGCATGGATTAATCAGCCACAAGCCATGTACCCGATGTCAGCACAGTTTGGCATCAAGGGACGGGAGGGGTATTAGGGACGTATCACTCATGTTCCCAATGCACGAAACCAGATGAAAAACCTGCAAAACAAGTGAGCGTTCCCTGCTGGAATGTCTCCACGCTGACACTGAGGCGTAACTCCGTCAGGTATGATTGGTTTGGACTTCCCATTGCCATGGAAGCTTTTCAAAATGTTCAGGTCACATCGAACGCACAGCAACATGGGGTTTTCATGGAGTTCCCTCAAGGCTCCATCCATGATGCCTTACTGCCTTGTCGCTGGCAGGCCAGCATCCGTTCACTTTCTGTTGTTTTCTTTTGTCTGAAATAACCTTAACATTTGGAGATACTTTCCTTGAAAACAGACAATATCATGTACTTCTTATCACCTAAATTGTTTATTTGAAGTCAACGGTGGGGCAGGTGTCCCATCATGCCACCCTGTTAAAATGAAGCACCTACTCCTCAGAACATCCCCTGGCTTTGGATCAATCTGTCCCGAAAGGATCCGGAATCTCACAACAACGTCATACAAATTTATTGAAACCGCTGTTCGGCTCTCCAACTCCTGGCTTAAACTTTGACAATATCTGCACACGCCGAGTGGGTGCGGAGAGGGGAGGAGAGCCCTGCCCTCGCTCACCTTGGGGAAACGTAGCACAGGAAGAGGTGGAGGTCTTGACAACCGGGTCCTTGGAGCTGCAGTGAGGGGCGTTCCCTGTGCGATGGGAGCAGGGGCGGAGGTATGAGACAGGGGGGCCGAGGCAATGACAGAAGGGGGCATGACTTCCACTTTCTCCGTGAAACCTGAGGAGCGGCTGGTGTCGGCTGGCGCGCCGGAAGAATTTGAATATGGAGAGAGAAAAGAAAACATTAGAAACAAAGCGGGACCAGGGCGACGTATGAATGTATGAACATAAGAAATAGAAATAAAATCTTCACATGCGGCCTTGTAAGAAATATCTTTGGCGCCCTCGTCTCTGCCTCCTGTCCAGCTGGAGGCACCGTGGATCGCAGAGTCCTCCACGCCGCTGCTTGCTGGTGGCACCGCTGATGTCACATCTGCTGTGGTTTGGGCCTTCGCCCCGGAGATGACGGTTGAAGCCTGTTCAAATTCACAGAAGAGAAGAAGTGCTATCGTCAGAATCTCATGTGAAAATGCCGAATACATTCAGGGAGAAAATTCCAGTGAACTGGAGTTTTGTTCTTGATTTATTTTCGATGAATTAGTCACTCAAACGTGGATGGTTGGACTCTTCGTTTATTGCAGAATGAAGCGAAACAACTCCTGGGGGGAAACGCTAACACCAGAGGCTGTGTTCCAAACAACCTTCCCAAACAAGCCTGGACTCCCCTCTGCCCAGCCAAGCTTACTTCAGCGGTCGGTTTTGGACTGGATGTCACAGGGGAAGGGGGAGGGATGTCGGGCTCCGCCTCAGTGGCTGATTCCTCTGTCGGGCAGCATCGCTTCTCCCGCTGATGCTTAATTTCAGTGACGCAGTGCCGGATGGCCCTGGCAACCAGCTTGTTGTCAGCCTCGCACACAAAGCCGAGCACCACCTGCCGAACGTGCAGAGGGCGCATCAGAGGGCGCAGTCCGGCAAACGACATGATGGTCATATTGGGGAAAGAGGTACCATCTCCTGGGCGATTTCCTCAGGCACGTCCTTGTAGAGCTCAAACAGGAACTCAATTGCATTGTTGCCCTTATATTTCCCGTGCAACTTCTTGTTGTCGTCCACCCGCAGCCACAGCTTCAGTGCATCCTTCTCACCATCATCGTCCTCCGCCAGCTCCACATGCATGCCATGCTGTTCCTGGAAGAAGCGATGGTCCAGCAGGGCCTGGATTGTAAACCTGCGGACTCAACGCGACGACAGTAACCGCCATTGTTGAAGCATTCAAGAACAGATCCGGCTCCACGACGAGAGCAGTGACAATAGCAAAAGAGACGGGCTCAGCGAGGTCGGCAAAACTGGCGTAACCCAGCAGGTTAGTGGCGTCACATGGTTACTTGGGTCGTGGAGTTTTCACCTCTTACTGCTGTCAGTCTGGATGCAGCCATCGATGATTTCCTTCAGCTCCGGGACAATAACCTTGAAGTAACTATCTGGTTTGATTCCCTGAGGGACGAACAGAGTTACATGTGTGCCAGAGACGCGTGCATGGGACATCCTGAGGACTACTTACACTGGTGACCTTCCGGTAGATTTGGGCTGCATTCTGACACTCTGAGTACGGATACTCAGATGTGGCCATTTCCAGGATGCACATTCCAAAGGCATAGACGTCCACAGCCTCGTTGTACTTCTCCTCATACATCTCTGGAGCCATGAACTCTGGTGTTCCTGGATGTACGAATTATACATCGATATACGTTGGTGCTTGAAAGTTTGCGAACCTCTTACAATATTCCTTTTTTTTGCGTGTGATGCATGATTGCAGGTGATATAAAGCATTGTCTGATTTCCAAACAAGTCCGAGAAATAGATAAAGAAAATCCTGTTGATCAAATGTGAAAAAATATGGGATTCGGTCATGAATTTATTGAAAAAAAATGATCCTGTAACACAGTTTTGTGTGGCAAAAGTAAATGTATCCTTAGGATTATCGTTCAATTTCAAGGTGAAACAAGAGTCCGTTGTTTTCAAACTATGAAATGACGATCAGCCGTGGGTGGGAGACCCTGTAACAGGGATCTAGCAGAGCCTGATCCACAGGCAACACATTGGTGGATAAATATCATGGCTGGAATAAATGAGATGTCTGAGGAACTCAGAAATAAAATTGCTCGTGAAGCTGGAAAAACTCAATGAGAAGATCATTTCTAAAGAGTTTGGACTTCACCAATCCAATCCAATTGTGTGCAAAAGAGCATTCAAGACCGTTGTTACCCTACCTAGAGGTGGTCAGCAGACAAAAACAACTCCGAGAGCAAGGTGTTCAATCGCCCAAGAAGTCACAGAGGAACCTTGGATCACATCCAAGCAGCTGAAGGCCTGTCTCACGTTGGCAAATGTTGATATTCATGACTCCACCGTCAGGAGAACACTGTGCTTCGATTGCCCTCCCCCACGACCGCTTGTCACCGTTTACAGTTTGGAAAACAATCTGTGGACGAGCTACAAGGACACTGGAGGAATGTTTTGTGGAAGGATGAATTGCTGCATCTGGGCCTGGATGACTCGCCATCATTGATGGAGCAATGAATTCTGAAGTACATCAGAGAATTCTACAGGAAAGATGTCAAGACATCCGTCCGTGAGCGAACTCTTAAGAGACAGCTGGTCCACCGGCAAGACAATGATCGTAAACACCCAAGTCATTCCCACAAAGAATGGTCCAAGAGGAATAAAGTAAGTGTTCTGGAATGGCCAAGACAAAGTCCTGACCTTAATCCCATTGTTTAAAGACCTAAAGTGAGCAGATCATGTGAGGAAACCCACCAACGACCAGGAGTTGAAGCTGCTCTATGTAGAGGAATGGCTAAAATTCTGTAGGTTCAATTCTAACGGTCCTTGAAAATTAGTTTTGGGGCTTGTTTGAAAATCAGGCAATACTTAATGTCACAAGTGTGCAACAATATGGAAATTCCGAAAGGGTTTACAAACTTTCAAGTCCTGCTTTATGTAAATTTGGGTCAATAACTCAGCCAAATCATGACATGACATGACTGTCACAACCTAAACCACCAAACTGTACTTGGCCCTACAACATGACCTGCATTTCTAACCATCGTTGAATCAAAACAACCGAATGATTATGAAACCACAACTCCATGTGCTCATGGTCAGTAGAGTTTGATGGCACTGGGCCCCAGAAAATTGACCTGTGGTTGGTGTTGAAAAGTCCTAAATGCAAACATTGAGTAAGACATCTGATCATCACTGGAAACAATCAAGAATCCATTCCCTGTGCACACTGGTTCTACTGGATACTATCTGATTTGGAACTGTCGGTGGCAGTTCTGGCATATAAACGATGTTCATTGTGCTTCACCATTCAGATGACGAGAGACAGAGACAGGGATCGAACATTTCTTTTTACCAATAACGCTCTTGGCAAAAGAGGCCTTCTTTAGTGTTGCGAGGCCCAGGTCCCCAATTTTCACTGAAGCTGTTGGTCCAGTGATGAAGACATTGTCACACTTCAGGTCACGGTGAAGGATGGGCGGGCAACGAGAATGCAGGAACTGGAGCCCCTTCAAGATCTGAAAGCTCCAGCGCTGCAGCAACTTCAGTTTCATGGGTCTGAACCTGCGCAGGTAGCTGCACGCACAAAACATGTTTGGATGCATCTTTGTGTATCTCCAGTAAAAAATGTTGAAATCTTGATTCATCGTAAGTGTCCGAATGGTCGATGCGGGGGAAGGAAATTATGAAAGTAGGTGTGTTAAAGTATACACACAAAACTAGGTTTACACACGAGGGCCATCTTTTTTTTTTTTACTTTGCATAAAAGTTGTTGAGAAAAATGTGTTTGTGAAAATGGACTCACGTCTTCAGTGTCCCAGACGTCATGAGCTCAGTCACCAGGACGGTACACTTCTGACCCTTCAGCGTCATTTTCCAGGAGTCGAAGAACCTGACGATATTCGGATGCTGCAGCGCTTTCAGCATCTTCACCTCTTCACTGAACCTCTGCCGTTCCACCTTGTTCAGACGGTGAGTCTAAGAGTGTCAAAGGTCAGACAGTCACTTCGAGATCTAAGTTTATGACACGAATCAACACTCATCTTAAATCAGTGAATGCCACTGTGTGTGTGTGTGTTCGGCCAGTCACAAGCCAGCTCTTTTCATTCTATGTTCAGGTCCTGCATCACAAAACAAAAACATGATCCAAGAAAAAAGTATCACAAAATGAGATAAAAACATAAAAATACATAATGCATGAAATGCATTATGTATTAATTATGAAAATCCCTGAAATAATATCAATGGACAATGGAAGGGTTTTATTACAAGTATAAGAGAAAATAAAAGACATTTATCCATCACATTTAAATTACCAAAGATTACGCAACCCAAGAATGACCAACTATAAGAAAAAAAACAAGAAATAAAGTCCTAACACATGAATAATGAAATAAAAGCTCAAGCCAATATAAATCCTTGAATCAATCTAATAACCCTCGAAATCAATAGTTCCTCATTTTCTTTCAAAATTAGTTCCAGGTTGGGTCCAGTTGTCATAAATATATTACCAATATGCTCAAGACCACAATGCTGCACATGTTTGAGTCTGTTGAAAAAATGAGCAATTTCATTGTATTTTTTGTGACTTTACATTTTGTGAAATATATTGCTAATTACCTGTCAATAATTAATATAAATCCCCTGTCAATTTTTATTTATTATTATTAATTTATTTACATAGTGCGCAGGCTATTGAAAAAAATGTAGCCCCCCCCTGAGTAGTTCATGTGAAATAACTGTGCGTGTCATGTTCACAAAGTACTTGGGTACTTGGAAACGTCATGTTTAGTTGAGTGGTTGTCAGGTTATCACGTTCAGTTACCTAAGTTATGTTCTGAATATCGACGCTTATGAAGTTAATGGGTTCACATCTTGATCACTAAAAAGAAATCCAGTTATGCTATGCAGCCGTAAGAGAGGCAAAAGAAGAAAAAGGAAAAGACGCTGGAGAAAGTTCCTGCCTCACTCACTGGGAATGAAGCCAGTGTGTGTCAGCGCTGTTATCAACATCACGCAGCCGCCCTTCGATCAGATTCCATGTGCTGTTCGAGAAACTGCTGAGTCACTGTTCACACTTCATATGTTTGGGTCTGTCTGTGCATATGTGCCGCCACGTGAGTGTGTGTGTGTGTGTGTGTGTGTGTGTGTGTGTGTGTGTGCGTATGTGTTTGTGTGCATGCGTGCACCCTTTCTGGTATCAACGGTGAACTTGCAGTTTTTACGGGAACATCTGGTAAAGTGGAGGCTCAGAGTTGGATGTGGGTTTCTCCATGGTGAATGGAAGGCAATTAATATGTTTGTAGGTGCATAGACTGATGATTAATCTGTGTGTGTGTGTGTGTGTGTGTGTGTGCGTGTGTGTGTGTGTCACCTGCAGTTCACACCAGGCCACCTCTACATTGGATTCAGTGTCAAGCCCTTTGTAAACCATTTTGAAAGATCCGTGTCCAATCTCAATATTAAACTTGAGGAATCTTCCATCGGGTGAGGAAGCAACTGCCTTCGTCTCCTCTTCATCTTGCTCTTCCTCTTCCTGCCGTCGCCACAGTGATGCAACCCTGGTTGCATCAGGTAGTGCTGCTGCCATCTCCTCCCCTGTATCTGAGCTACTGTCTCGATATTCAAGTAGGTCCTGGGTGTCCCGGGACTCAACAGTAGGGTTTGAGGTTGTCATGGTGAGGGGAGGAATGATGAACTCTTGTTTCTAATGTTGCTTAGGTGCCTTCTTTGTCAGCTTGTCAGCTGTCTGTTCCTTCATAGCCCAAACAGACCTGCATCCCACTGGAGACACATACAGTACTTACATCATTTTCATTATTATCATCATCATCATCATCATCATCATCATCGTTATCATCATCTTCTCATGAAATTGCTCAGGGAAAGAAAATCTTCTTAGCACTCTTCTTAACAGTCAAAAATACACAATAAGAATAATGTTCATCAGTAAAGTGGACAAACTATGTCGGTGTATGTGTTCTATAACAGACATATACATGTAAGCAAATATATTTATTTGATAGTGTATATCATTTGATAGGATATTCTGCACTGTATACATGTTTGTACCATATATATGTATATATCCATGCCCCCTCGCACACACACATTTATAGAAATGTATACCCATATTACTTTATTCAAACATACATATATTGCATATATATATACATGCAATATTGGATCATTCTTAAAATTAGGTGTGAAATCAACTACACCTACTATTTTGCAAGTGCAAGTGCACATGCGTTTTCGAACACAAACACGCCACTGACCTGACCTCATGTCGCGGGGTGGAGAGCGTCTCAGTTCTGGAGTTTCATGTGCATCAGAGGGGGCCAGCGGACACCTTCTAATCTTTTCTCTGTGGTTTTGTGATCAGCCACAGTCTGGCAGGGGACGGGGTGCGGAGTGGGGGTGATGGGACTCTATCTGCACCCAGTTGAGGCCACGAAGAGCCCCGCCCATCGGACGCATGTCGACTATCCACCTAGGGCGGGTTCACTTCTTCTGTATTCTGATATTTAGAATGATGGGAGAAAAAAAGGAGCATCATTAAAAGCCTTCTTTATGATTCATAATTGTTTTCTCCTTGCCTTTATTTTGCCAGTAACTTCCCATATGAGCGTTCGGATGATGTCTTGCAATTAATAATATCACTTTGCAGTAAGATGTTATCAAAAAATTGGGAGAAATCATCTGAAAATGATGAAGAAATCACTTGAAATGTGAGAACACATCCCTCCCCAAGTACAAGGAATATGAGGAAATGCCTTGAAAGTTGTAATATATACGTAGATATACGTACACATCATATACGTGTGAGTGTGTTTATGTAGAGAGAGTAAGAAAGAGAGAAAATATTTTCCATAAAGTTATATTTCTGAATTTTATTCCATTTATCACCGATGCTGGCTCACGCTCTTACAAACAAAATAAACTTCGTAATCGTCGTGGTTTTTTCATCACGCTTTGCACTGAACATTTCCCAAAGTCCTCCGCCTCCGCTGCTCGTGATGTTCAACCGTGATGTTCAACTCTCCAGCGCTGAGGCGCCTCTCATCGGGACCAGCAGCTGTGAGCGCTCCTGCTTCCAGGGCACCTCGGTGGGGGAACAACAGGACAGGTGCGGCGAGAAGGAGCAGGAAAGGAAAGGAAGCCGGACGCAGTTGGAGTTCGCACGTCCACTTCGGCGGTAGATGGCGCTGTCGTGCAAGGCAAGCGCTTTCTCCAGAGAAGAAGAAGAAGAAGAAGAAGAAGTGGGAGGAGACAGTTTCCCGGAAGGACCTTCTCGCCGCGTGTGTGCGCTGTAGCTAGCTGCGGTGTGCGTGAGCAAGCGTCGATTTTTCTTGAGTTTCTGGACTTTAAACGCCTTTTTCTTGAGTTTCTGGACTTTAAACGCACTCCGCGGGGAAGTCGGCCGACATGGCGGACGTCAGCCACCACCCGCGAAGGACGGAAAAAGCGAAAAGCGAAAAGAGAGCGCGGTCACCCGACCAATACACGGCGGAGGAGAAGGTGCGGCGAAGAAACGTAAACACAACGACTGTCCTGGGCGAGAGCGACCTGAGGGCCAAAGCGCTGGAGAAGCTGGTGTTCGGCGCCGAGGATGAGTTCCTAGAAAGACTGGCCGAGGTAAGAAAGAGTCTCCTAACCGTCTCACATGTGTCGGATTCCCGATCCTCCATCGTCGTCACTCCCACAGAGGATCTCGTGTTTGTCTGCGGTTCCTCAAGCTTCCCCTCCCATCTCTAATCCAGTCCTCGTCGCTGGTCTCACCACCATCTTGTTCACCTTTCCTTTCAATCCGACTGAGACACTCTTCTGCACCCGATCCAGCCTGCTGACACATTCTTCTTCACCCTCTCACCATCACCGTTGCCCTGGACTGTTGACCCAAAGTACTGAAAAACCTCCACCTTCTTTATTTCCACTCCCTGTAGCTTCTCCGTTCCACCTGGATCCTTCTCATTCCAACACATTTTTTTCTGTCCCGGTGCAGTTAACCTTCAATCCTCATTTCCAGGGTACCCCCCACCTTTTAGATTGTCCTCCTCCTCCTGCTCCCTGCTCTCATCATTGATCACAATGCTATCTGCAAACATCAATGGTCCACGGAGTTTCCTGTGGAACCTCAGCTGTCAGCCTGCCCATCACCACTGTAAGCAGGAAGGGGCTCAGAGCCGATCCCCGATGTTGTCCCAGCTCCAGCAGGACCTCCTCTGTCATGCGCAAAATACTTTTCTGTCGTCAGTACATTAGGTTGCAATGAGTCTCAAAATTCACCGATCAGTTGTCCACGTCTAAGTTTTGGATTGGCAAGGAGGGGGGGGGCAAATATTATTGTCGTCCAAGCGTTGCTTTCAGAGTATTCAGTCATGACGTCACATTGCCCATTTTATTACGTCACGGTTCAGTCATTCTTGTGTTGTATAAACTGCACCAAACCAGAAGTGTTTCTTAACCTTTAAAGGTTAAATACACGAAAACGACTGCAAAAGAAAGCAGGTCTGATCTTCCTAACTTAATTTTTTCTCCATCGAAGAGGCACGCGACTGTCGGACACAGCCGTTCTTGTCACACTGTATTTTGAGAGCGGGGGGGTTCCGTGCACGTCGAACCCACTCACCTCGTGCCACACTCTCAAAGTGCTTTCCACAGATCTATGACTTCACATTTCATATTGTTGATATAAAACAATTGCATCACATCCCAGGAGCTTTGGAGATAATAGCCGTTGAACTGCACATGCATTTATTTCAGGAAACATGGGCACTGAATAGCAAGAGTTATTGGATTAAGTTATTAATAAACACTCTGTGTCTCTGTCGCACCATTAGATAAATACTATAAATGTGTGATTGATGTACAGCAAGGGGACGTGCAGCCCCCTGGAATACTGCTGGATGGCGATGGCGAGTCGGGCCAATCAGAGGACGAGAGCGAAGCCAAGCAGCAGCCTCCGCCAGTGAAAAAGCCCGTCTGGGTGGATGAGGATGACGAGCTGGAGGAAGAGTGAGTATGAGACCGAGCGTCCCGCGAAGGACATTGTGTGCGGTGACCAGGTGAACGAGCAGCGTGATGCCGCCTCCCACGACACAAACCCAGTCAAAAGTTTATGTTGCATGTCGCTGCGTGACAGGGTGGACATGAAGCATCGTTTCCGTAAAAACCTGATGAAGGGAGAGTCTGAGTCGAAAATGACCAAACAGAAACTACAACAGAGGATGAGAGAACAGTGAGTAAATACTCACATGCACCCAAACACCCCTGAACACACACACACACACACAAACGTCATGACTACGTTCCAGCTTCCAGAAGTCGATGGGCGGAGCTCCATCATGGGCCAGTAGTAGCAAAAAGAAGATGTTAGCAGGTAGATACAAGATTCCTGGCTCTCCCTTGTTTAAGGACAATCACACAGAGCAATTCTGATGTTTGTTGTGCTTTTTTTTTTTTTTTTGCAAAGATGAGGAGGAGGAAGAGAATGAAGACGATGACCTGATGAGGAGAACTGGAACCTTTGTGACGTCTTCAGACAGTCTGTGCAGTGGCATCCTCAGAGTCAGTGACATAATTATCTGAAGACCTCAAAACTAAAATTTACAAGAATGGATTTCAAAATTGTTCCAAAGGAATAAAAATCCATAAAGGTAAAAGCAAATTGACATGGTTTTGTCTAAAAAATGGCAAGAAATCACCTAAAAACGAGTCAGAAGAATAAGTAAATTTACAAACAATCTGAAAGTAACTACTGTCAAACCTGACAGTAAACTGGAAAACATAGTCATAAAAATGTCAAAAAAAAACCGATCATTTTGAAAGCTTTTAAAATTCTAATTGGATGAGAAAATTACAGAAAAATTGAGAGGTAAAGTATCGGAAAATGTGAATGCACATCCTGGTCTTTCAAGTTGAAAATATCCATGAGAGAAATTCAACAGGACATGTCTGAAATTCCTGAGTCTGGCATTTCAAACTCGGTATGCTTCTGTCTTGCGGAGAGTTTCCTTTGCGCAACTTAACCCAAATATTTCTTTTTTTAATTGCTGTTGTATTTTTTTGTGACTCAACCACAGCGGAATAAGTCAGAAGTCGCAACCAACCAGTGATTTCAGGCACTCTCGCAGTGTTACTTCAGCATGATAATGTATATGACGTAGCCATGTTAGAAGTTCAGCCATTCTGATACAAAGTTTTCGATGCTTGACTCTTCAGATGAAGAAGTGTCTAAATGCTAATAGCGCTCGTCCGTCAGAAGACAGGCTGACCACAGTCCAGTTCCACCCATCCGCTCAAGTTGTTTTGACGGCTGGCCTCGATCGATCGCTATCTCTCTTCCAGGTACAAAATAATCGGGCAGAATGGTGTTCAGCATTGTGGGTGGGCGTGGCCCTCCAGGTGTGTGTGATGCCCTGGGTTTGTTTGTATTTTTTTCACAGGTGGACGGGAAGACGAACTCTAAGATCCAGAGTATCCACCTAGATCAGTTCCCAGTTCACAAAGCTCAGTTCAGCAAAGACGGGGAGACGGTGATCGCCACGGGCTTCAAGAACAAAACGTTCTACATGTACAACATGATTGAGGGCCATGTCACGCCCGTCCACACGGTCAGGGGTGAGACTCGCATTTTCCAATTCCATTTCAGAAGGTCAAATAGCCTCACCAGAGCTAATCATGCCATATCAAATAAAAATGTATTATTATTATTATTATTATATCCTTCCGCGGACGGTGTCCACGCTTTTGCATCCAGGTCTGAATGAAGCCAGAGTGAAGGAGTTCTCAGTGTGTCCTGAGGGGGATTTGCTGCTATTGACAGGGACCAATGGATACCTGCACCTACTCACACTTAATGTGAGTCTCTCCTTTTGACTGTCTTGCCTCTAAAAATTGACCTATTGAAATTTGAATATACATCGAAAGGACCCATGTGACAATTATATTTTTTGAGCTCATGAAAACAGTGATGTTATGCTTTTTTCAAGGAATCTTTTGATTTACTTTGCCTTGGACATATGAATGCTCCTCCAGCAGCCTTTGCATGAATCCAAATAGATAAAAAAAATTGAAATTGGTATATAATAGATCCAACATGGCTAAAAGAGAGTGATGGCAAGTTATTAGACGTCCACCAAAAAGAGCAGGTAGTTTTGAATTAAGCATAGAAATGTTATAATTTAATGTTCTTCTGTGTGCGTGTGTGTGTGTGTGTGTGTGTGTGTGTTCATTTTCAGACAAAGGAAGTAGTCCGTAGTATGAAGATGAACGGTAATGTCTGCAATGTGGCTTTCAGTTCAGATGGTGGAAAAATATTTGCCAACTCAGGTGAGCTAAACTCATGACAAGTTTGTGATCTTCTGCCTTCTCCCTGCTTTCAGCTGCTCCCTTTAGGAGTCGCCAGAGCAAATGTACTTACTCCACCTCACACCAACTCACTTCATATTCTCTTTCACTCCATCCATAACATCTCCCCTGTGGTCTTCTTCTAGGCCTTCTGCCTGGTAATTCCAGTCTCAACATCCTTCTTATAATATTTTCATTATTCCCCCTCTGCACATGTGCAAACCATCTCAGTCTGACTTCATCTCCAAATCATCTAGCATGTGCTGTCCCTCAAATGGGCTCACTCCTGATCCTCTCCATCCTCATCACACCCAAAGAGAACCTCAACATTTTTGTCCCTGCTACCTCCAGCTCTTCATCCTGCCTTTCCCTCGATGCCACCGTCTCCCGGCCTCACTAATGTGACCCCTCTGTATCTGCGTGTCTTTGTGTTTGTGCATACAGAGGAAGGCGAGGTCTATGTGTGGGATTTGCGCAGCGGCCGTTGCCTTAACCGGTTCTTGGATGACGGCTGCGTGAGAGGGACATCCATCGCCACATCCCAGAATGGGCAGTACCTTGCTTGCGGGTGAGACACGACCCATCAGTTCGGATTTACTCGCGGCTTACTTTTGGCTTTCAAGCCTAAATAGGCTATAAACAAATATATCAATAAAACTTTCCCATTTTAGCGTAAAGTCAAAAGGTCAGGCCATCCTTCCCGGCGTAAGTTTCCTGAATGGAAAATATGACGCCACTTTCAAATGTTGCCACGATAAACTAAGTGAAATGAATGAACAGGGAGGAGTATTTTAAAACCGATGACATTTGTTTTACAGCTTAGTCCGTAAGTCACCAGGCTTTTAATCAATTCTTTTTCCAAATGGCGTTGTCAGAATGTTGGGAATTTCAATCCCTCCTCTGTTCCAGCTCCCAGGCAGGAGTGGTCAACATCTATTCCCAGGCGGCATGTCAAAACCTGTCTAATCCCAAGCCTCTCAAGGCCGTGATGAACCTTCTGACTCCGGCCACCTCAGTGACCTTCAACCCCACCTCAGAGATCCTGGCCATGGCCTCCCGGGCTGAGGACGAGGCAGTGCGGCTGGTGAGGCGGACGAGGGTGTTGCAGACGACGAGGGTGTCGCTTATGATACTGATGACGTTGTCGTCTCCCTCAGGTTCACTTGCCGAGCCTCACAGTCTTCTCCAACTTCCCCATCTCGAGGAGGAAGGTCATTTATCGAGCTTCTTGCCTTGACTTCTCGCCCCACAGTGGTTTCTTCTCAGTGGCTAACAACAAAGGGCATGCCCCCCTCTACAGGTCAGACTGCATTGAGTAAATGATCAAATGGTTTCATCTCCCTTTTGAATTCTTCCAATCACAGAGAATTCACCAGTAGCTTGTCTGAAAATATCCAAATAATATCTTGCTACTTTTAGATGATTTGCTAATTATTATAATAATAATTACGGTAATCATTTTTGTAACAGGTAATTTTCTCTCACGAGAGTTTCTGACACTAAAGATAAGATGGATTTTTCCTGTTGCACTAAATGTTTAACATGAAATAATGTGTTTGTGTGTGTTCAGGTTGCTTCATTACAAGAGCTTCTGAGTAGGACGAGCTGATGACATGTCTGGGCACCTCAGCATTCTGCTTTTTAAAAAAAAATAAATCATCTGGATCATCCTCTGAATGTCAACGTCAAGTGGACCAAACCACACATTGCTTTTTGTGTCTTCACTGGACAGAATCAGAGAAAGCAGGCCTGCTTGCCATGAGAACTTAATGACTTCACAGATAGTGTTGGACAAAAACAGGCAGCCGTGGGAACCAAACAGTGGACAACTTCGCTCGGGGGATTCAAAAGAAGTCACTGCGACAGTGTCTGCGGAGACGCCAGATTACCAACTGGGCCTGTTTTGTTTTTTGCTCCACAGCTTCTTTTGTCCCTTCTGTTCGAATAAATAAATTCAAAGTGTGAGTCTACTATTTCTAGAGACAAATTGTAGTTTTCATTAATTTTTACTAAACGAATGTGGGAAATAAATGAAATGTGGGCAGATGAATGTGCATCAGTCACACATTATCCTATTGTCTAGTACAGCACAGCAGTGAGACACAGACCTAACAAAAAAAAGAAACATTTTGGAAAAGCATGACATAAACAGAAGGGGATTCATTTTCAATGCAAAAAAAGTCCCAGTGAAAAGGGTAAACAACACTTGAAGATAGACATCAAATGTCAGTAATGCCTCCGTGCAAAACCGTCCGTAGAAACATGTTTTGTTGTTTTTACAGTGAGCTGATGTGTGTCATGACAGTTTCAGGAAGTTTTGTAAATGGAAGCCTCGGAGATATTGTGTCAAATGCCACTTCATCACTGTCTTCACATTTGACATTTTGAGGAACAAAAAAGGTGCCTTTCCACTTTTGACATGGCCTTTATAGAGTGTTCTGTTAAGACTGGTTCTATGAATCATATACAAATGTTGGGTATTTAAGGCTTTCGAAGACCTTCGGTGAACCCTGGACTGCTGGCTCTTACCGCAGTTTGAAAATCCCTCCATCACCTCATCATCTTAAAAAAATGCCGATCACTATATGCCTGGAAAAGAAGTCCTGTCTTCATGCAGTATCAGGCTAACCTGTTTCCAGTTCCGTTGCCGTGCTAAGCTATGCTAAACGTCCATTCAGACTGCCTCAGTCAAGCAGTTGTCCAATAAGATGGCAACTCCAGCAGGTCTCTCCAGGTCAAACCAGGAATGTGCCCCAGCCCGTCGATCCTCTCTGACCACGCCCCCGATGACGTCACAGAGTGCCTGGAAACCAGCGTTTCCGGCTCTCGAGTTCCAGCCACACGAACAGGTAGGAAGGTAAGAAACTCTCCAACTGCTTAACTGTGATCCCAGATGGCATGTTTTCACTGTACATTTTAGAATTTAATTTCCACAATGATAAACCTCTCAACGTATCGGTTTGCATGTGTAGTCTTGTTTATATTCATTGGAGTTTTAAACCTGCTAAAATGTGGGAGGAGAATATGACATTGCTTGCCGTCGACTACCACAAAATTAGACTTTTCGTTTCTTTTTAATGCATTATCAGTCGATTTTGAAAATGTGACCAAGTTCATCCTCTGAATTCTCAGTAAACTGCAGAAGGGATGTTTCTCCACAGGTATTCTTGTATAGGGAAGTATTTTGGTTGCCATTCACTTTCGAACAGCCTTTTCTTCAAGTTATTTGTCAAATTTTTACCATCTGTTTGTTTGTTTGCATGAGGTCATCCTTTTACAATCAATGTAGATTTTTTTTTCGTTTACTAATTATTTTTAATGTAAGAAGTTTACTATTTGAAAAGGCAGAGAAACCTATTGAAAAGGTGAAGAATGACTGAAGAAATCTGCAAGAAAACAGCGAGGTCCTGCTTATAAGTTGCCCAACTTAAGTTGTCAAATGACTGATTCCTCACAATAATTGGTCAGTTTTTATTTTTTTCAAAGAGGTTTTCTTTTTCAATCGTATCTTTTATTTGTATCGCTTTTTTTGTACGTTCTTGGACATATATGTGTGAATTTTGTGGGTCTTTTTGTTGTCTTTTTGGTATTTGTTTAGTGCTAAAATAGTGCTGCTTTTTTTTCAGAAATAGGGTTAGCAAAAAAAAAAGACACAAGGATTGGTGTGACATTTGAATTTAGCCACATGAAAATGGCTCAGAATTTCATACATACAAATAGGTATATATTTAGTCTTTCAACATCTGGAGCTGTTGTTTCTTCTTTCAGCTTCCTTTTCTGTGTCACATCGTGTCAATCATCCTACAAATTGCCACGTCTCACAATTACATACAATTAACATGCTATATAAACTTGGAGAAAGTTCAACTTTCCAACGCAGGTACGAGAAGACCAGACCACTGTCTGGGTCATTCGTGTATGATCAATATAGGACGATATCTCCTCCTCCCGATCGGTCGATAACCAGGTGATCTTAATTAAGTCTGCGAGGCTTCAGGGAAAGCTGTTTCGGGCTGAGGTCAAAGGTCACATCCGGTATGTCAAGCTGGATGTGAGAGGGTGACCTCCAGGATTATCCATGCCCTGAATGTGCAATGTTCCACCAAAGGGACCGTTCAGGTTCACCCCCCCAGAATCAAAAGCGTATTCTTTCCCCTTCTTTGTGGTGTTAAATATTGACCAATCTTGATTATTTTAATGCAAGTTATAAGTGAAAGGGCTCTTTTTTTATTTTTATTTTTTTAGTCGATGTCGTAGCAGCGTCCTGCGGTTGTGGCTCTGTTTATATTCATGTGTATTTTTATTCATAGATACATCACCGGGCTGTTTCATTCACTCACCATCTGGCCCAAATCACCTCTGCTCCCTGTTTGACTGAGAAAACGGTCAAATCTTTGCAAGAGCAATAATCGGCCGAGGGAGAGCTTGAACGACTGTGCGAGCCCCGCCCCTCACTCCACTTTCACACACCTGCTCAGGAACCGTAGAGATTTCTTCTGTGAAAGACCTGACGTGCTGCCTGACCCGTCAGTGAGCACACAGGTAGAGATGCATGGGCCCGGGACTCACCTTTCTGCCGCCTGCCTTCTTCCCGTCTCTGCGTCCTCCCTGTTGGACTGGAATGTTGTCCGACCACTTGCCGCTTTCTTTCAACCTACTCGAAGCGAACGTGGTCATGCCGTCCCTTTTTATTTTTGTTGTTTTTTTTTTTAATTTGATTGCCTGATTATTTTGTAACAGATAATGAATTCATTTTCAGATCATTTCAGATGCTCTGTTGATTTTTGTTTTTTAATTTGTTTATTTATTTTTGAGCACACAATTTTTTTTCAGCTAATTTCTGTAAGTGTTTTGCTCATTTTTACTTCTTCTTTGTTCAATATCCTCATGGCAGTTACCAGATAGCCCGTTTGTATCCCAAATTATACTGAAACGTATCTTCAGATCTAAGTGGTGACGCTGAGTCTGGTTTCTTGTATTTTAATGATCGTTCAAGATATCTTTGGATGGAGAACAAGCTCTCTGGCTTGGAGGTTAGCGACAGAAAGAAGAGTTTCTTGATGAATCCACTTCAATTGAACTGCTCAAATTACGAATGTTTTTTTTTGAAGTTCACAATCAAACACGCAATGAAGTCATAATCTCCTGATTCGTGTCGAGTCGGTGGTGTTCAGTCCCTCTGAAGTTGGCTTTGTCTGTCCTGTGGGGTCTCAGATTCATCTCAGGCGTCGTCCCCCCTCTGGAGCAGGGTCACAATGGCAGAGGCAGCGCCAACACAGGAGCTCCTCTCAGAGCAGGAGCTGACCTGCTCCATCTGTCTGGACCTGTTCAGCGATCCCGTCTCAACGCCCTGCGGACACAACTTCTGCCAGGTTCCCCTCATGTCTCTCACACACCAAAACATGAAAGACCTCTGCCAGAGCAGCTGTGATAGATAGAACATTCAACAAATGATGTTAAACATCTTTCTGGTTGTTAGATTTCTTGAAAAAGGTAATAGAAATTATTTTCTTCCAACCAATGACCGTTTTCTCGTCTTCTGATTTCTTGTGGCCTACTAACTTTACTAGCTACAAGCTATTCTTGTAAATTAACTTTTTTTTGTCATGGTTTCATGTACATACTTGTTTCTTTTTTACTTTCGGGTCGCATGGTGTTGGCAAGCAAGAATAAATTGATTTTTCTTGTGTTGGAAAAACAAAATATTTGACACACAATTACAACAAAAGAAAAAAAAAATCCTTTCGGTTCATCTCCGCACCTTTCAGTTAGTCCCTTCAGGTGTCGCCACAGCGAATCAACCCTCTCAGTCTAACCCTCGTCTCTGTATCGTCTCCTCTCACAACAACCGACTTCACGTCCTCTGTCACTCTATCCGTAAATCTTCCCTTCGGTCTTCCTCTACTAGGCTTCTGACCTGGTGATTCAACCCCCAGCATCCTTCTACTGGTATAGTCCCTGTAGTCCGGCTTCTCCGACCTTATCGCTGAAACATCCAACTGGTGCTGTTCCTCTGATGGACTCATTCCTGATCCTGTTCACCCTCATCACTCCCGAAGAGAACATCAAACTCTTCATCTGCCACCTCCAGCTGTTCCTCCACGGACTCTAAAAACCATACAGCATTGCTGGTCTCATCACTGTTTAGGAATGTTGACCCTCAGTACTTAAAATCCTCCCCCTTCTTTAACTTCAACTATCTTACTTCTGTCACTCCAGACCCCCTCACATCCTCTTTCGGCATCCTGTCGAGTCTAGTTTCCACTCATCTTTCCCGTAACTTCATTGTATGGCTCATCAACTTCATTCCTCTGTAGTTACAGCAATTCTGCACATCCCCTTTGTTCTTGAAAATGGACATCATCGCACTCGTCCATTCCTTAGGCATCTTCTCACCCTCTAAGGTCCTGTTGAATAATCAACAATAATAGAACAACAGGAACTCGACTGCTGCCTGTTCTAGACATTCCCATACATCCGCAGGTATATCATCTGGACCAAGTGCCTGTTCATTCTTCATCCGCTTCAATGCCCTCCTCACTTCACCTTTACTAATCTCTGCTACTTCATGATCCATAAATTGTCACCTCTTCTACCCTTCACTCTATCATTGTCCTCATTCATTTGCCTGTCTATCGCCTGTCAACACGTCTCCCCCTCTATCCTTGATTACCTGAACCTGCTCCACGTCCTTCCCATCTCTGTCTCTCTGTTTTGCCAACTTGTGTAAATCATTTTCTCCCTTCTTACTGTCCAACCGAGCATACAAGTCATCGTATGCCCTTTGTTTTGCCTTTGTTACCTCTATCTTTACCACACGCTGCATCTTCTTGTACTCCTGTCTGTTCTCTTCAGTCCCCTCAGTGTCCCACTTCTTTGCTTCTTTCTCTGTATGCACTTCTGCCCTTCCTCATTCCACCACCAAGTCCCCTTAGCTATTTTCCTTTCAGGTGACACACCGAGTCCTCTCCTACCTGTGTCCCTGATCACATTAGCTGTAGTTATCCAGTCATCTGGAAGCTCTCCCTGACCACCAAGAGCCTTTCTCAAACATTCCTCCCTTCTCAGCTTTCCATCCTTTTTGCAAAGCCTACCACCATCTGTCCCTCTACGTTCCTGTCCTGGATACCAAACCTGCCCATCACTTCTTCATCACCTCTATTACCTGCACCAACATGTCCATTGAAGTCTGCACCAATGACCACTCTCTCATTTCTGGGGATCTTCTGCATCACTTCATCTAACTCATTCCAGAACTTCTCCTTCTCCTGTGACTCACATCCCACCTGTGGTTCATAGCCACTAACAACATTGAGCATCACACCTTCAATTTCCAGTTTCAGACTCATAAGTCTATCTGACATTCTTTTCACCTCCAGAACATTCCTAACAAACTCCTCCTTCAAGATAACTCCTACTCCATTTCTCTTCCTGTCAGTACCATGATAGTACAACTTCAAACCTGCTCCGAGGCTTCTATCCTTACTCCCTTTCCACCTGGTCTCCTGGACACACAGTATCTCCACCTTCCTTCTCTGCATCATGTCAACCAACTCTACCTTTTCCTGTCATCGTCCCAACATTCAAAGTCCCTCCTCTCGGTTCCAGACTCTTGCCTTTCGTCTTCTCTCTCTGCTTCTGAACACGCCTTCCTCCTCTCCTTCTTCCACCCACAGTAGCCCAATTTCCACTGGTACCCTGTAGGTTATCGGCACCAATGGCGGTGGTTGTTAACCCGGGCCTCCACCGAGCCGGTGTGAAATTTTTAGGTTTGATTCGCATATTTGGTTTTGGCAAAAGTTTTACACCGGATGCCCTTCCTGACGCAACCCTGCTTATAGGACTTCCTTACACTGAATAGAGTAGATCATGAAAGAATGTGACCGCTCAACCTTTCTGGACTTGTCTTATTGGCTGCCATTCTGTCCTTTGCCCCTTATGATTGGCTCGTTGTATACCTGCAGATATGTATCGGAGGTTACTGGGCATCCAGTGCCGTCTGCACCTGTCCACTCTGTAAGCGTCAGTTTGACCAGCGTCCTCAACTCAGCATCAACAAAGTCTTCGCACACATTTCCAACCAATACAAGCTGGCTCGCTACGGCGTGGTCGAATCGTACACTCAGTCCTGGGAAGGGCCTCCGGATGACGGAGCGTCCGGAGCTCACACAGGAAGTACCAACCCATTTGTGGCTCGGGCAGCGGGGGAGGAGGTGGTGTGGTGTGACATCTGTACAGGAATCAAGCAGCCAGCTGTCAGTTCGTGCCTCACGTGCACTGCCTCCTACTGCAGCGAGCACTTGCAACCGCATCACAACACACCCTTCTACGCCAAACACCCTCTGATGGACCCCCAAGAGGCCCTGAGGGGTCGAACCTGCTCAATACACCGTCGTCTGATGGAGGTGAGGAGAAGCACAAGACGTTAACCTGACCGATGAGATTGTGTTCACACCCAACGGAAGCCGATTGTGGCAGCTGAAGTCGGCCAAAAGAGAAGCACTTCATGTGTTCGTGAACTGCGTATTGTGACAGCTGTTGTCAGGTTTCCAGCGCCTGTGTTCAACCGAACTCCTCGAATTTTATGGTTCGATTATTTGTAGCCTGTCCTCTCGCACCCGGACCCGACATCTTTGTCACCGTTCCAGTTTGACTGATTTAGTGCCGTATTGTCCAGGCAAATACTCTTTTGGTTATCAGTGCGAAGGAATTCCACCTAGGAGTGTTAGAAACAGGCCCACAGGCGGCAAAGAAAGGCAGAAGATCTACTTGGTATTTGGAGAATGAATTGAATACGGTGAACTTCAAATACCATTCTGAAAAAAAGTCAGTTCCAGCTTTCAGTGAAATCAAGTTGGATTGGCAACCTCTTGCTGTTACCTGCCCGACGGGGATTTTCTGAATGAGCAGATGTCAAATCGTATTCACATGTCCGTGTTTTTTCATAAAGCGTACACTAAAATCAAGCGCCGCGCTCTCTCATGTTTGACTCGAGCAAAGCTTCATTAGACTCGTTCATCTAAAACAAAGCAGTATTTCCATAAAACCGCTCACAATAGATATGTTGGTCAACAGGACCCACAAGCCGGAAACTATGGATGTGATATCAGGTTTTAATTCGGGCCAGTGATGGCAATACATCTATTCAGGGTCTACGTTGGATAAGGCATTCATAAACATCTTGTTTTGCATTTATACTTTCATTCTAAACTTTATTTCCCACTTAATTTTCTGCTTAGTATGTGGGGGCGGGGGGGCAAAACAATTTTTTTGTCAAAAGCAACTGGAAATGGGACGTTATTCTCACCCTCATTTGCTTTGTTTATGATTGATTCCAATAATCTTCCATGCCACTGACACGAAGTCCTCAATGTAATAGTTGGTTAGTTAATCCCTTTCCTGCTGCGTGTCTCAAGGTGTTCTGCCGCACATGTCAGCAGTGCATCTGCGCCATCTGCGTCCTGGAGGAACATCGGACCCACAAAACCGTATCCGTTCAGACGGAGCGACTGAGCAGACAGGTAGCAATTGCTGCTGCGTTTCCTGTGCGTTCGCAGACATTTTCAGCCAACCAAAGGACTTCTCTCACCCACCTTATCAGAAACATGTTGCAAAAATGGAGCAAGATATCCTGAACCGCATCAAAGTGAAGGAGATCCATGTGAGCGAGCTGAAGACAAAACTGGAGGGAGTCAAGGTCAGACTTCTAAAAGCCCACCAGGTTTTTTAAATAGAATCATAGTATGAACCAAAAGTTACCCGTTTTTTTCTGAAAGCATGGATAAATATTAATTTGACACCACATATTGGGAGCTATAGAACTTCTCCCCTTTTGTTGTCTTGCAAACTACTGCTGTTTTTTTGTGCTACAATTAAAACCGTGATTTCTTCATGATTTAGTTTCCGTTCCTCTACTAAATTGACTTGTTCTTTCTAAAAGGAAAGCGACATGAGTTAAAAGTTAGCAAAGCATGATTAGAAACCCACAAAAAGAATAGCGAATGGCCAGAGACAATACAATTCACATTGAAATATCCTCAAATATCTCCTATTTTAACTTAAAATGTTTTGATATTTTGATACGAGTTGATTGAAGTGATTTTTGGTGGAGACCCATGGGCGCTAATCCCTTGTCTCATGGTCTCCGTCATGGTGTGAATATGGTGTTTGTCCATCAGAACTATGCAGAGGGAGAACGAAATGAGCTGGAAAAGCTGCTGAACGAAACATCCGGCGCTCTGGACAGGATTCGCTCGCGGGTGGTTGGCGGGATCCAGGATCAGCTTGATGCCACAATGGCGAGGGGAGGCCGGCTCGTGGATCGCCTGGAGACAGAGCTCAGACAGCTAACGGAGAGAAGGGCCACCCTGGAGCTCCAGGCAGTCAGCCAGGACCACATCGCCTTCCTACAGGTGAAAGCACAGTCTTTGATTTGTCAACTTACAAACGTGTAGGGTATTCTTTGACATCGCTTTACTATGGAACGTTCCAAAACCTTACAGATTTCACAGAATGTCGTATTGCCTGACTATATTCCAACACATCGGAGATTCATTTAATAAGAAAATGAAAACGGGTGGCACAGTGGTTCGTGCTTACGCCTCACAGCTAGAAGGCCCCTGGTTTAAGATAAGATAAGATAATACTTTATTGATCCCCATAGGGGAAATTCGGGTGTTGCAGCAGCAACATTAGAGAGAAAAGAAATAAAAAACAGGAAAGATAAATACACACATGTGACCGTGCAAACACACATGCACATAAGTCACCATACATTCCACACACACACACACGTATACATACATTTTTACACACATACCCATACCTACATAAATATATATACACACACATATACAATGTACACATACACATATATACATACACATTTACACATAGATGGCTCAAAAAAAAATTTTTTTTAAAATTAAATAACATGAGCAGAAATAAATAGATTTAAAGAACCAAGGTGACCCGTGGTAGTTATGGGCACCACACGTGTGAGTGGGTGACGCAGTGATGGGGTGGCAGTAGCACAGATGTCCTCCAGGCAGTCAGAGTTGTGTCCCGTCCAGACTGCTGTTCTACAGTCT
>CAAKHD010000065.1:7459-20151 GCA_901007705.1 Fistularia tabacaria | reverse complement strand
GCACCGGGTGGTATCAGACACAGCTGGTCATCAGGGGGAGCTAGGTTGTGCAGGGGGTGGAAGGATTGTCCAGGGGGTGGAAGGATTGTCCAGGGGGTGGAAGGATTGTCCATTTGAGTTTGCATGTTCTCCTAGACTCTGCTTGGGTTTCCTCCAAGTTCTCAGCTTTCCTCCCACAATCCAAAGACATGCCATCGGTTCATTGAAGACACTAAATTGCTCATTGCTCCCTCTCAGAGGGAGTGAATGGTTGTACACATCGCTATGTTTCTCTATGTGAACCTGTGATTGGCTGGCGACCCTGCCTTCCTTTTGCCCAGTGACAGCTGGGATAGGCCAACTTTTTAAAAATGTGAATTTACCTCTGTTGAATTTTAGAAATGAAAAAGCACACCTCTAACATATAAAGCAGACCTTAATTTGACTATGTGATGAATAAAATGAAAAATAAAATCAGGTAACATTGGGCAGAATAAACCGGAATTGCCAGTATTTGTTTGAAGCAGGTTAAAAGTGGTTAAAAAACAATGCATCTCTATAGAACTCCATTAAAAAGAAAAGAATTGATTTGCGTCTCATGTGAATCAATATTCAAATACTTATGAGATTTATCTGAAAATTCAAAATTTTGTTTACCTAAAAACATGGAATTAACTTGATTTGCACGTTTGTATCTGATATTCTAACAGTGGTGATTCAGGCCTACTGAACAGAGCTGCTTACGCCTAATATGAGTGAATCCAACCCACCAGTTTGGAATGATCGAGACAAAGCAACATGGAGGTCCAAGCAGTTTGGACCAGCCAGTTGTGAACAATCGATGTAGGTCTCGTCTCCACACTGAGTTCCCTGAATGTTTTAAAAATCATTCCTCGTAATTAAAAAAAACATGTCTTTATTTTTTTGGAAATGGGAAAAATGCAATGCATGCACAACTGGAATTGAACCAGGGACCTTCTTGCTGTGAGCGCTTTCCATTGTGCCACTGAGCCGCCTGTTGTTGAACAACGTCCCCTCGATTCGAAGCAAAAAATCAAGAGAGTTCAGGCCGTTTCTGATAATGCGGTGGATCTGGTGGATATCATCCTTGGAGAACGATGGTTACATTCCATTCCAAATGGAATCTGGTCGGGGGCTGATTCTTCTGACATTATAATTGAGCGCGATTGGTAAAGCTGTCCGCAGAGTGAGAGGGACTTTTGGGTTTCTCTCAGAGTTTTGAGGATGCAGCAGCGCCCCCTGAGGACCAACAGCTGAACAACTCGGACGAGGATTTCTCTCTCCACTTCCATCTGGGGGACGTGAAGAACTCGCTTGCTGAGGTGAAGGATAAGATGGACGACATCACGATGGGGCAGGCTCACCCCCGTGGCTCAACCGGATCCTGTGAGTCGCATGACAGCATGTTTTATCTGTCCAATGTAAGGATAATGGGGCATGTACATGCGAAGACAGTGGGGGAAAAAATGCAGCTCTGCGCTGGACAGACGTGTTCTGTCATCATGCAATACACAATAATCAATGCGTTCAAGAGCAAAGTGCAGCGAACATCTCATTCTGTCTGAAACAGTGGTAACAGATACGCAATTCCATCAACGGATGTTTTTGAGATCAGTGGTATGACACGTGCACCACTGATTGGCCGCAATCTCAGGATCGATAGATTAGATTTCACCGCTTTCAACACGAAAAAAAGAAGAACCTGAATTGAAATGACAACTAAATGCACATCTGTTAGTTTAAGGTGCTTTCTTCATTTCGAGGCAGCACACCGCAAATACAGGTGCTCATTTGATTTCAGATCAAGGCCGATATTGTGGTGGACACCGAGGGGCATGGCCTCTCAGCCCATTGGACGAGGGGCTAGGGGGCGTGGCCTAAGCTGGGGGTATATATACATGTACACAAGGTAGTTGTGCAGTAGTTTGGCGGTTTATAGTAATGAAGGTAATCTCCCATCCGAGACTCCAAGGCTCCGTTATTGATTGTTCCTCGCCGAGCACCACAATATTTCTAATGGTATTTCCAGTGTTTGTTTATATTATTATACGGACGTTGGTCTTCAGTTATGCACTTCCACCACGACGGAGTAACGAAGAGAGAGACAAGAAAAAGAGATTTGGCCCTCTCTTCTTTAGAGCATATTCTCTTCAATCCAACTCGCAATACCGTAATGTTACCAATGATGCCTACTGATTTACAATGGGGGTAAAAATCTTGGTCATCGAAAGGTAAATTTCTCCTCGACATGTCCATTTCACCTATGCTCTGATCTGCTCTGCTGATTCCCTTGAACCTGTGCTGTTTGTTAGTCTCGTCGGGGGATGTGATGCTGGCAGAGAGCATGCTTGGTCTGAGAGGAAGCACAGCCAATTTAAAGAAGAGCCAATGGTCCCTGAGGGGTGAGGCACCTTATCTTGATCATAGTTGTTGTCAGTATTTTGGAGACAAAGTTAGAGGAAAGAAATAATGACAGTCTTTCCTGTTCTCCTGAAGATCTGAAAAAGATCAAACCTGTCTCAGGTACGTTTACCCATCTCCATTTTGATTCATAATTCTGTGGCCAAACAATTATGGAGCATCGTTGTGATGTTCATTTATTTTCCAGGACACAAGAAAGCTCGAGTTTATGCGGGTGAGTGACCCCTTTTTTTAATATGAATTATTGCAATTCTGGGTGTGACTAACACGACATTTATTTTTAGGTCAGAGAATGTTCGGAGTCAACATTGTGATGGTGTTCCTCAACACAATAGACACCTGTGGTGAAGCTAAAGTGCAGCAGTTTCACAACAAATACGGCTGTTTCGATTGAAGCTTTCTTTGTACAATACTTGAACCACTTATTCCCGTTCATCGTGTAAATGTGTACATATAGTGTCGTACTTCTTTTAGCTTGTAGTTTTAGCCTCTCAATTACTGAGTTTCTGTCCATACCGCTTCCAGAGGACGTGACGCTGAATCCAGTGACGGCGTATCCCTTCCTGATCCTATCAGACGATCGGAAACAGGTGAAAAGAGGAGAGAAGCTACAGTTCTACAGGAACAGTCAGCATCGATTTGATGTTTGGTCCTGTGTCCTGACTAAGGAGGGCTTCAACTCAGGACGCCACTATTGGGAGGTCAGAGAGCAACCCACAACCACATGGAAACAAGAAGGAAAGGCAATAGTATTCCCTGAGAATCTCGCTATTTTTTTCTTTCCCAGGTGCTTGTTGGAGAGAGCAAGGACTGGAAGCTTGGCGTGGTCAGTGAGTCGGCTCAGAGAAAAGGCCTGTTCGACATGAGTCCTTCAAATGGATATTACGCCATCTGGTTGAGCGGCAGCCAGCTTCGAGTACTCACCTCCCCGCCACTTACAAAGGTACCGTCTAGTCAGTCAAGCCATGAGGAGACCTGTTTTTTTTTTTTTTTTAAATATAAATTCTAATTTTAAATGCATAAAATTGCACAAAGGGGAATTATAGCAAGAGGATGAGCTATACAATATTCAAAGGTGAAAGATAAAGGGAAAAAGTAAGCTATTAACTGGCATGAAGTCATCTAAAATCCTTTTTTTTGTATTGCATAATATCTTAATGTGTAACTAATGGAGAGTCAGTCGAATTCAAGGCAGCCCAAGATGAAACATTCTGACCAAGCTATTGTTTTTCCCCCGCGACCTAAATGTCCCCTTCAGAGACTAATGACTACTTCTAATCTATAGCTGTGCTTAATATCTTAGCATAATTTTGTGTAGAAATAAAGAAAAAATGAACTCCAGCTTCCTCCCAGGGTCCAAAAACATACAGCTGTTGCATTGTCTGTAGGTTCGGTCGTGCATCTCTATGCGGTATTTGGCAGGCAAGAGTTGGTGGCCCTGACCCTGCAGGGTGGACAAAGAATCAATGAATTTTGAGAGAGGGTTTTAAAGAACACAAAACACAAGAAATGTTTTGCATTTATTCGCCGTACTTGCTTGTTAGCCAATCACAATGCATGATTTTAAGTCCTTGTATCTCCTATGGGCCTGCTGAGGGCACCTCCGGTGAAAAGAAAGAAGTGGACTTCCCAAAACGGTGTTCGATTCACTGCTCTGCCTCACTTCCTCTTCCATTGATGAGATGAGCGTCAAAGCTCGATTGCGGTTGGAGGTGCCGATCCGGCTCAGATGCGCCTTCTGAAAGATTGTGTGCGGGAAGGTTTTAAACTTATGATGCACTAAATCTACTTTACTCGTGATTGGTTTTGAATTCTTATTTTAGGGAGAGGCACAAAAATCCCCAAAACAGTATTTTTTAATTTCAGATATTTTAAGGTACATGAGCACAAAGAATATATTTTCTCGAGGAGATGACCTTCAGATACCCTTTGATGTGTTGAGTGTTCATTTGTGTTTCTGATGGTGTGCAGGTGAAGGTGCCCCCGAAGCTGCGTCAGGTGGGCATATTCCTGGATGTGGAGGAGGGTCAGGTGTCTTTTTACAACGTCAAGTCTGGCTCCGAGATTTACAGCTTTAACATCTTGTCCGAGTTCACCGAGCGCATGTTCCCGTTGCTGGGCACTGGCGACAAGGAAGTGCCTCTGGTTCTTCACACCATGCAGTAGCACGTGGTCAGAGGGTTTTAGATTTTGCAGTTTGAAGCTGAGCAGTTTTGATTGCAGATCATCAAAATTGTCAGACTCATCATGACGAGATGCATTGAATTACTTGAAACACTAGAATTCAGCCGGATTAGACTTTCTTAAATTTGATCAAAATGTTTGAAATTTTGAACAAAAATGATTGGATATGTTAGCACATTTGTAAACATGCTAATGGATAACAAAAGGATAAGAAGGATCGTGTAAGTCAGAGGGATACCAGATGTCATTTTGTTCTGGAGAATGTTAACTATGAGATCAGATGAGCAGATACATTCCTAGGATGTCGATATTGTCTTGTTTTTAATTTGTGTGAAGGTCTTCCAAATATTTTATCACAGTGCAAGTGAGAGATTTCTGAATGCTGCGATCAGAAGTCTTTCATAACAAGTAAAACAAATTTCAATAAAATAATCAGACAATTGTGTATGTCATTTTAAGAAAAATTGAGAAGCCCCCACCCCATATAAAAAAAAAAATATATATATCTTAAATTTTATATTTTTTGTGAAAATATTAAAAGACTTATTTATGGACTCTTGGTGTTTGTTTGTTTTTTTACTTGAACAATGCAAAGCTCTAAATAGTTGCATCCCATTAAAAAAAACAAAACAACATAAAACCTGATTATATTTCCTACTTGTTTTGAAGATTCAGTATCCACGGGACAAGATGTTGTAATCCTTTGTGCCAGGGATCTTTTCTCCTCAACCAGAGCTTCTGGCTTCCCCTTTCTGCTGCCTCCGACAGTTCTTTTATGGCTGTGCGCTGCCTGTGGCCCCGAACTCGAACATCTCTCGGCAGTCTGGTGGTGGAATGAGGCGTTAGACCTCGTTGCCTCCTGGAAAACCGGTCAGCTCCGTACTGATAGACGAGGTCCCCCACTTTCTCCAACTTCTTCTCTACTGAGCCCCGAAGTTGCACGAGGGTTGCGATCAGGTCACCGATTCCCACTGCATCTTGTCGATGGCAATTGACAAGATGCAGCGGGGAAAATGGGCCAATTCTGTCCCAGCAGTTTCCACTCGACAACTGTGGGAAGGAGAGTGGGTTCCACCACTGCCGTCAGCAATTTATATCAGTCCTTAGTTGCTTTAAGGGACAAAAGTCTTGTCATACAAACATTTGGTGCAGGTGGCCATTTTTAGAACCAACAAAATCAGAATTCATCCCTTCCAAAACACTAAAATTTTAGTCATTTTACTTTTGGTTTTCATAATCTATCACTGTGCTGTGGGACACTACACGCCAATTTGTGTCACTCCTTCCAATTCTGTGTGACTGCTACAGCGGTAAAGCACTCGTGACTGTCCGGCCTTCACACTCAGCGTAACTCGAGGCTGGAAGAACATATATGGGTAATGTTTGATGTGCATGAAATTTATTTAAACAAATGTTTGATTTAAATAGCTTTTTTAAAATTAATGTGTCGTAGTTGAAGCGGTATACTAAAGATGATTTGCATGGCATTGCCTGTGTAGGCTAATGTAGTATCCATTTGTGTTCTACTATTGGCTTTTTTTCCAAATAATTATCTAAACAAAAATTTAGAGCCACGACATTTTTGCATTTTTTTCACAAGTCGGATCCCTATACTATATTTTTAAACATTATTCCATATAAATATTTCAAACTTTACTTTGAAGGTGCCTTGTGCACTGTCGATAGTTGTTTTTTTTTTTTTCCAGTAGCCAACGTGCTTAAATGGCAGCACAAAAATTTTAACTGACGCACTGAGAGCAAAATCTCTCACGTCTTTAAAACTTTGAGCACATTCTGCCTTACAATCATTCTGCAATTTTAAAATAGCACTTTTAAATTAAGTCATTTTTTTTGCCACTTCAAAACACTGCCATTCAAAATGACACTACATGAATTAACGGGCCAACATACCTGGCCAAGCACCTCAGTGGATAATTGTGGTGAGCACCTGCTTTTACAGCAACAATGAAAACCTTTTTTTTTTTTTTTTCCAAAAAAATCACTCAGGCAATTATTTTACAGGAAAAAGGTGACGATATGCTGTACTGACTTGCTTGGTGATACATAAAAAAATAAATGTTTCAACAGCATGTGTGTATCTGCAAATATATTCCCTGCATGTGAACAATCTGAAAAACTGTCTACAGTGTGAGCTACTTTTGTACTGTAGCAAAGCATACTAAAGATGACAGTGCTTTTCATCATACCCAACATTTTGTAGTGGGTCGGACAGAAATCTGGTAAGAAGAATGAAATGTGTGACATTTTGTGCAAAAAAAGTGTGATTTTGATCATTCTTTGTAGTTTTTGGTTGTAGTGCTTCATTGTACGGAACACATGAGGTACTTGCGGTTTGTGGTTTTGTGACTTCTATCGTATTTCGATAAAACCAGCTCAGTTTGCAAAATTGTGTTTTGGCAATTGGAAAAAAAAAAACCCTGATATTTTCAGATATTTTACATGGTGAATATTTTTTTTTCTACATTTTGAGCCTCTTGAGAGTTGAACTTGAAATTGTATCGAATTTGAATGGACCTTTGCAAACATTCGCGGTGAGCCACATCATTTCGCGATGAATCTGAATTTCAAACGCATCAGGCTTTTAACCTACCTTTAAAAGAATGCCACATCATTAATGAAACCACCCATTACATTCTTCAAAGTATTGGATGGTCAAGTTTCTCCCGGGGGTACTAAAAGCTTGATTATATTTTGTATTTTTACTCTGTTTTCTGCAGCATCACTGCAGCCGGAGATGTGACTCGTTGGCTTGCAGCCGCAGCGGAGCGCGTCCTTGTGCGGGTCACGTGTTTCTCCGGGTTGAGATTTTTCGCCGTGCCGAGGGGAGAGGAGGCTAACGGCTATCCTCCCGTGAACCGACCGGTCCTCACGACCACAGGAGACATGAACACACGGAAAGGACACCTTCCGGCACCGGGGATCCCAGCAGGTAACGTAGGTTAGATCCCACCTGCAGGTGCGTTGATGATGCTGCGCAGCCTCCCGCCATTGCTAGCCGAGCAGGCTGGATATGGTTAGCTGTTTAGCTACCTCTGGTGAAGAATGTATCTCCCTGTGGTTTCCTCTCTCCGCGCCGGGGTGGCCTCTGGCCACATCTGCATCCAGATGTTGGTGATTAACAGGAAAGCGGGCAAGAAGCTATCCTGTCCGCTTTGCATCGCACGGAGATGCAGGATGATGTTGGTACTAAATGCTAGCTGGCGTTAGCGGCTAATTTCATAAGCCTCTCTGTCAGTAAACGTTGAAATCCCGAAATATTACAATGAGAAGTGCAAAGGCCAAGCTCGCAACGAATAACGTGTTTATTCAGTGAATAATGTTTTGCTTAAACAGAATGCTTAGCTATATCTGGAGGTTACCTGATCGCCTGGACCATCGTCAGATGCGGAATTTATTATTAGTTTTCTGAACGGGGGCGTCTTGCTCTGCAACCCTTTTAGTTTCATGTATATTGTACATTGAAGTGAATGGACACTTTTCCTTCAACGGGACTCAAACTGCTTTCGATGCCTGAGAGAAAGCAGTGTTGAGTTTTTGAATTGATTCATAAAAACATTACTTAAGTCAGTCGCCTGATTTCTTGTGTTCGATGATTCATAAGACACTCCATAATGTGCTGAGATGATGTAATTCTCCTCTCCTTCCAAAGGTGTGTAGCAGCAGCACCGACATGCCCCTACCCTCACCTCCTGCTACCGGGGGACCCCCGCAACCCTCCACCTCCAGCCAGGTAACCTCAGACACACCTCTCGTTTCATGCGTCCTGATATGATGGGAGAAATATGTTGATGTAGTGTTATTTATGAAAAAGGTTCGTGTCGTCAGAGGGAGAGGGGCCATGGGCTGCGGTCGAGGCAATGCAGAATATGCAATGGCATATTTAGTGTTAATAATGACAAAAAGGGTAAAAAGACCAAGTTTACATGCACAATTATAAGCCAGTCTTTACTTGATTAAGACCATATTTTTCTTATGAACACCTGCCCTGTAGAACTATTTTCATTTGCTCAGCCCTAATGAGGAAAGAGTCATAGTCAGAAAGTCAAAGTCAGCTTTATTGTCAATTTCTCCATGGACCAGACACACAGGAATGGAGAAGACACTTCTCACTAACCCAAGGTGACATGAAATTATCAAAATGATAAAATAAGTAATAGCGAAATGACAAAATAACAAGCTATCCTAGCTTGAACTGAAAAAAAATTTCTTGGCGTGACTGAAGGTAAAACTGAAGGTGTGTGAGGGGAAATTGATGGTTCAGGATAACACAGGTGTTTTATTTTTTTTCATCCTTGAAATATTTGAGATGGTAAAAAACATCCTGAAAAAACAATGTACAAATACAAGTTTTAACATGCCTTGTTGCATGTATACAAGTAAATGAATAAATATTCTACGACTAGAAATACTATCTTCATCTGCATTCAAGCCAGTCCTCACAATATTAATATACATGAAATGACCAGATTTTGTTATTCCAGCTCATTGGCCATTGAGATTATTTTGATCCTACATGAAAAGTCTACTTTTCAGTCAATTTTGGTGCTTCTGGTTGAGGATGGGTGGAAGCACATCTTCATCACAGAAAGGCCCCTGGTTCCATCTAGATAGGAGGCCTTCCTGTTGGGAGTTTACATCTTCTTTCAGTGTCTGCGTGGGTTTCTTGTTGCCAGTAGTAACATGCAGTAGGTTCATCGGAGACTCCGAATTACCCAGACGTGTGAACGAGAGAGTGAATGGTTGTGTGTCTCTCGATGTGGCCCTGTGATCGACTGGTGGCCGGCATAGAGCTAACCTCACCTCCCACCAGCAGAAGGCTGGGATAGGGTCTCGCTTCCCTGCAACTGTGAGTGCAGGACAAGTGTATAGATAATGAATGAACGAATCATTGCCAAGCTGAAAAGATTTCGTATTTCTCGAGTAAATAATCTCAGTTCTAGGGAAACCCACAGTTTCATCACAATTTCCTTACATTTTATTTACCATTCAGCTAAAAGTTACTGTGTCACAAAAATGATGAGTGGGAACTGACAGTTTGAAATCCAGTGGTGGTGTGGAGAAAAGTAGGTGCAACAACAGAGATGGTCCTGAGCTGCAGGGTCAATGCAATTGGAGGTTTATGCCATTAATTTACTGTAGAACAATAAAACATTGCTAACATTAGAAGAAAAAAAAACTCACCACTACCAACCATCCATCACCAGGCCAACACCACCCCGCCAATGTTGAGCAGAGAGGAGATCAGAGGTCGTGGTGCCCTGTTGTCTGACATCTGTAAGGGCACAGCACTGAGGAAGGTGGAGGTGGTGAATGACCGAAGTGCCCCAGTGCTAGACATGAAGAGCCAGACGACACCCTCTGACCACCCCTACATTCGCTTATACCAATATCTCCACCAGCAGGGGGCGTCACCCCAGGAGCCGAGGAGAGCGGCTGCAGACCCAGAGAGTAAGACAAGTCCTTCTAAGACTGAATGAGACGCTATTAAGGGTGTACCACAAGGGACGGAGATGGATGCTTTGCTCGCATCAAGTGGAAAAGGAACACATTGTCATGTCATACTTAACTTTTAGCAATATAATGCATTGACCAACACATCCAGGTGTCTCTCACTCTTAATTTGTCGTAATGAAGATCTCTGAATGATCTCATTGGATGCATAGTCAGAAAGAAAGCTGCGTTGATTTACTTTTAAAAGCAAGAAAGCAGCAGCTATCCAACCACAGAAAGATATATTTTAACATTGGCATGACACTGCTCAAAGGATGGACAGTCATTAGTTTCACATCAGAAAGCCTGTCAGGTTGCAGGCAGAAGGATGAGGATTTCCATCAGAAAGATGTCAGTGGATATCAGAAAAATATGTCTCTGAATTAGAGACAGTGAACTAACATCACAAATAACAAAAAAAAAAAACTAATTTAACGCTCCATCCTAACTTCAGAAAAAAGATTTACTGAGAGTCAGAAAAGTGTCAACATCAGTGAGCCATCGTGAAGGTCTCCTCCTGGCATCAGGGTAAGGTTAGAGTATCGTCTCACAGGTGATTCAGTGTCAGAAAGACATTCATTGGAAAGATCTTGATACGATAGCATAACGTCCGAAAGGTCAGCAGTTAATGTTTAAAGAACGTGTGTAACATCACAGAGACTTCAAATTCAGTACCAAGCTCAACAGTGGTTTGATACTTGAAAGATTTGCATGCGTCACGAGAAAACTGTATCCACATCATCTCACAGAGCCCAAAGGAGGCCTAGCAGAATCTGGTGAAGCTAACGGCAGCGGAGCAGGAAGCCCCACGGGCTCTTTGCAACCGACCGGAGGCCAATCGGCGAGCAGCATTCTCAAACCAAGGCCAAATGGAGGTGCGGAATGAAAATGTGTTCACTTATTCTACTTCTACCTCCCCTTTTTTGTTATATTATTATTAATCAAGTGCAATCAAGTGTCTAAAGAATTAAAATCTGTATGTATTTGTATTTTAAATCGTGCGCTCAAAATCAAACTCCGCTTTATTGTCAATTTTTCCGCATGTGCTGGACATACAGAGGATTCGAGAAGACGTTTCTCACAATCCCACGGATGACATGAAATCACTCGTTCTTAGTAATTTTACTGTAGTTTTGATATCTTAATTCTCCTCTTGAAATGATCAATTATGCTAGTTCCTCTTTTTCTCGTGTAAAATGTTGACATTCATTCAGAATTTACATTTAAATGAAAAGCCGTTTCCCCTGTAATTTTCTCTGATTCTGCCAATATTTTCCCTCTTAGATGGCTCTACGGGACGATCTCCCTCCACTCGGGGAGCAGCACCCCGCCCACCCAGCCAGCGCTTGAACAGTGCAGAAAACCCCTCCCTTCAGGCCTCATTACCAATGGAGACCAGTCGCTTACAGCGTCCCTCCCTCCCGAACCTATCCTCCTCATCCCCCTCGTCAGCAGGCTCCTCCCCCTCTGCCGGGGTGAAGCTCACCTCATCTAACCCCGCTCCGCCCCCGTTACTCTGTCGCCGCGGCAATGCTCCATCCCCTCCGTCCTCCTCCTCGTTCCGAGAAAAGGCCCCCAGCAACACACCCCCTCTGCCATCTAAGCCTCCCCCATCGCCAGGTAATAACAGACGCCCTCCCACCTCCGGAGGATATCCCGCCACCTCGTCTCTGGCACCCCCTCCTCCCCCCTTACGAATCACTAACGGTAGTGAGGTTGTGCCTGACTTGCCGCAGCGTCACATCTCACTCAGCAATAAAAGAACTGCGCCATCACCAGGAGGCCCCGCTCCTGCCCGAGGCCCTGCTCCACCACCTCCCCCCGCCTCCCCGACTCCCTCTCAGCACGGTGGCAGCAGGGTAACAACCTCCAGCAGGGAAGGTAGAGCATCAGGTACATCCACAGACATGCACATTAACACCCAACTGAATATGAACATTTTATTTTCAGACTTGTTGTTTTCTGATCATGTAAAACACCATTCTATTACATTTCATCATACTTTTCATAAGCATTATATTTGTAATTTACATCCTGTTACCTTTGGAAATAAGATAAGATAATACCATATTGATCCCCATAGGGGAAATTCGGGTGTTGCAGCAGCAGCAACAATAAAGGGAAAAGAAAAGAAATGAAAAGAAAAAAAAAAGAAGAAGAAAAAAAACAGGATATATATATATATATATATATAGAGAGAGAGAGAGATACAACCATACACATGTACACATAGATAGCACAACAAAAAAAGTGTAAAGAAAATGTAAAATGTAAAGATTATTTATTTTCTATGTCCTTATGCAACCTTTTTTTTTTTTAAAATTTATATTTGACATAGTATCTTGTACCTGTCCGCAGCTCCTGAGACTCCGGTCCAGTCGTCCCTGAGGACTGGTGGCAGGGAAGCCCCACCTCCCCCTCCTATTAGGACACATGGTAGCCCTATCTCTGACCCACCTGCAAGAGGGAAACCGCCCCCCCCCCCCCCCCCCACCCCCCCCCCCCACCCCCCCCCCCCCCCCCCCCCCCCCCCCCCCCTCCTTCCTCCTCCCCCCCCCCCCCCCTTCTCTCTATTT
>CAAKHD010000064.1:14574-32663 GCA_901007705.1 Fistularia tabacaria | reverse complement strand
CATAATCTGAGACGCACACACACACATGCATGTGTGCATAGACACGGCGTGTGTGTGTGTGTGTGTGTGTGTTTGTGTGTGTGTGTGTGACACGGGGTAGTTTGTGATCCTGCGTGGGAAACAAAAGGCGGTTGAGACAGAAATAAGTGGAAAGTTTGGGGTAAGGGGGAGGAGGGGGAAAGAAAGGAAGAGGAGGAGGAGGAGGAAAGAAGGGGTGAGGAAGAGGAGGAGACCAAAGTTTGAAAGACGACGGAGAAATGTCAAGACACAGGTGGATGGACGAGGAGGACGAGGAACAACATTTTGAGCAGGAAAGTGTAGATCTGTCACCAACATGGCGGAGGATGAGGAAGGAGGGAGGAAGCGAAGGAGGAGAAGGATGAAGAAGAGCAAGGAGGAGGAGAGAGGGGGAGAAGAAGAGAAGAACGTGTGAGGAAACTCAGTGAGAGAGGAGAAGGTGGAATACAATGGAGGGATGGAGGAGGAGAAGTTGGAGAAGAATGGGAGGGATGGAGAAAGAGGAGATGGTGGAGATGAATGGAGGGATGGAGGAGGAGGAGGGTTTTTGAGGACAGAGGAGATGAAGGCTCTCTGAGGGAACGGGGAGTCGCCTGCAGAGGTGGAAAAGGTGGAGGAGACACAGCTGAGAGGAGAAAGGAAGGAAAAATAGAAAGGATGGTTCAGGTGGATGGAGACAGGAGGAAGATGGAAGGAGGGACGGATGAGGAGGAAGATCAGAGTTGGAGGGAGAAGGTTTGGGACGGAAGGGAGAGGAGGAGGAGGAGACGGGTGGAGGACATCCACTGAGGGGAAGATGGAAGAGATGAAGAAGAAGACAAGAGTGACGAGGAGGGATGGGTGTGGAAAGAGTGATGGAGGTTGGCGGAGAAGGAGGAGGACAGAGGAAGGAAACAGGAGCATCTGTGAAGGAGGAGAACCTTCAGAGAACTTTGAGGAGGAGACAGAAGATCAGGGAACATTTGATGGGGTGAACTAGGAGAGGAGGAGGAGACTGAAGGAAGAGAAGAAGAAGAGAGGAGTGGGAGGAGGAAGAGGAGGAGAGGCATCTTCATCCATCCCTGCTTCTCCTCCCTCTCAGATGAGAAGCCCGTCGAGCCGTGCGCGTGCGTCCGCGCTTCCTCCGCGCCACCTGCACACACAACCGAACACCGGAGCGCGCATCCATGCGTCCACGCGCATATCGCTCTCCTCCTAAATCCCTCTCCTCCTCCTCCGCTCCTCAGAAGCGAGGGATCCGTGACCGAACCGGAAGCGACACCGAGCCGGCTATGGAGGAACCGGAAGTCTGAACCGACCGCGCGCGCACGCACAGAAGAGGAGATATCCCCCCACACACACACCGACACACACCGACACACACACACACACACACACACACACACACACAACCTCTTCTTTTTTCTCCACACTTTTTTCTTCCTCTCCTCCTGCCGCGTCTCAGCCTGCGTGGCCTCTTCCTCTCCTCTTCTTCTTCTTCTTCCTCTTCTTTTTCTTCCCCTTCTTCTCTTCCTGTTCTTCTCTTCTTCCTCACCCCCCTCCCCTCCTCTTCTTCTTCCTCCTCCTCCTCCTCCTCTTCCTCCCGGTCGTCCTCAGTCCGCTGCCGCCGCTGATGATGCCGCCGCGCCGCCCGGGACGCGCCGGCCTGGCGCTGCTGTCATGGATCCTGGTTCTCCACTCTGTTCCGGTCCACGGTAAGAGTCCTGAGACTGCCGTGCACGTACACATACACGCGCGCGCTCGCACACACACACACACAGACACACAGATACACACGCTCACAAACGCATGCATTATGTGAATTTGCAGCTGCAGCGTTTCGGTGTCCTCCTCCGTGGAGGTGCCGAGACGCGCTGCGTGTGCTGGAAAGGAGGTCAGCGAGGGCTCAGATTGTAGGTCAGGAGGAACACGCTCCGTGGAGGTTTAGAACACGCACGTTGTCAGGGTATTTAAATGAGCGGGTGTGAGCTGCCGCCGATTTGCGTGCAAACCGGGATTATGTGCAAAATCATGCAAAATGTTGTTTAGGTGGAAGAGGGAGAGCCTACGGGAATTCCGGTGACCCCACGCAAGATTCGGTCCCCGGACGCGGGGCTCCGGCTTGACATAGGCGACCTGCGCAGCGGCGGCACACCAGCAAACTCTGGGCTGGAGATCTGGGTGTTTTAAGCCGCCGCGGCTCGTCGGAATGCCTCAGCGCCTTGCGGGGGTCGCGCCGTGGAAAGGGGCGCTGCGTGCGGGGGGATGCGGGGCAGCTCGGCGGGGAGGCTGCCGATGAGCGCGCGGACCCCGGAGGAACCGCGGTGTACCGAGACGGCGGGTGAGGAGGCGGGGCGGCGGCGGCGGCGGGGAGGTAATCGGTGGAAAAACCGGTGAGGTCTCGGACGGTCTGTTCCGCGAAAAGCCGGTCCCCGGAGGCGCACTGGCACCGTGGATGCACACAAAGGGGGCGAGGATTAGGGTCTGTGTGTGTGTGTGTGCGTGTGCGTGTGTGTGTGTGTGTGTGTGTGCGCGCGCGCGCGCGCGAGGCTCCGTTGAATAATTCATGACGGGGATCTGGACGGACATTCTGATACACAGAAAAGCGAAAAACACCACTGGTAAACACACACACACACACACACACACACACACTAGGGGCTGCCTCTTTGTCTGCGCGCGCGGCCGTGTTACTGTCAGATTAATACCGCGGGAGCGCGCGCGGGATGAAATCAGTCCCGCGTTATAATCTGATCTGATCTAATCCGATCTGCTGTGATTCGATCCGCTCCAGTAGGACCCGTTTCTGAGGGAAAGATGGAGGGAGAGGGGGAGGAAGAGGAGAGAGAGAGAGGAAGGGAAAGAAAGAGGAAGAGGATGGAGAGAGAGAGAGCTCGGAAGAGCTGGAAATAGAGAGAGAGAGAGAGGGGGAGTGTGAGGGAAGTAAGGAGAAAGAGAGAGGGGGAGGGAAATGGAGTGATAGAGAGATGGAGAGAGAGAGAGAGAGAGAGAGAGAGAGAGAGAAACAGGGAGGGAGGGAGTTATAGTGAAACAGGGATATGGAGGGAGAGGAAGAGGGGAGGGAGGCCAGAGGAGAGAGTGAAACAGGGAAAGAGATTGACATAGGAGAGAGGGAGAGACCAGAAAAGACAGATGGAGACGTGGAGTGCAGGAATCCTCCTGGAAGCCTTTGGGAGGAGGAACCCTGGATGGTCCTCAGGAGACTGTTCACTGCAGCCACTCCACTCCCCGCGTGTCTGTGTGTCAGCCAATCATGAGCTTTCACCGACGGCCAATCACTGTCGGCCAATCAGGAGCCAGAGCCAATTAAGCCGAGATCAAGTCCAACAGATCAACGGAGCTGCTGCTGAGTACTGAGTACTGCTGAGTATTCGCAGTACTTTGCAGCCAGAGTGTATATTGCTCTTATGTGGGGGAGTAGTGGTGAAGGGGGTTACAGCGGTCGTCCTTGGAACTGAACATTCCTGGTTCGATTCCCGGTTCCTCCCAGCCTGTGGAAGTGTTGTTGAGCAAGACACTGAACCCCTAACTGCTCCCCTGGCGCTGATCCTTAGCTGCCTTCTGCTCATGGTGTGTCTATGATGGGTTGAAAGCAGTGGTCAAAATTTCACCCATGTTGTGCTCTGTGTGGAACTGTATGGGACAATAAAGGCCTTTCTTCTTCTTACTTCTATTTCTCCTCCGTAAGGTTTGAATCAGATTTTTCTCTTTTCATTAATTAGACTCAGAAAAGTCATTAATAATAATGAGGAAGCCCTCATTGCCAAGAATAACCAAATATGGTGGCAGTTTTCCCCATGAATATTAATAAGCCCCGCCCCTAACATGTTTGTTTTTCTTTTGTGCTAAGCTACACTAACACGCGGCGACGTCACACTGAATTCGGTGTTCAGCATAAAATCGGGTTGCCAGATCTGGGGCGGACACCTGAACGCAACCTCGGGCCAGTATGCGTGCACGCAAACACACACACACACACACACCCACACACCCACACACCCACACACCCACACACACACACGCTTCAGTGGTGCAGCGTGAAGGTGACAGCCTGCCCTACATTTCCCCACAATGCAGATGTGAGGGCATCACGTTTTTTTTCGTGCAATGCGAGCAAAAAACCCTGTCAGGGTTTTGCATCTTTGTGCTCCAGTTGTCTGACCGAGAACCTGGGCTGCAGGATGGAGCATCTGCAGGTTCTCCATGGAAACAAATGCAGCTCCTACACCGAGGCAGAGTCTTCTCACGGTTCCATAGGTGACCGATGGAACCCCTCAACCACAGCCGTTACTAGACTCTTCTTGTGGACTGCAGAGCACCATTTTTAAAACTGTCAGAAGTTTTTTCTCGTGACAAAATGGACAGCAGCAGCGAGGAAGTCCAAGCTCCTCTGGCCCGCTACACCTCTGAGGGGTTTGCAGGGCTCGCAGAGGAACGTCTACATTTGTGCCAGAATAAGTGGGAAAATAAGCTAACGGCTAATGGGCAGGGCATGGATGTTCTTCAACTTGGCTCTCCATGTTGTTCGTGTCGTCGTCCTCTCCTTCACCTGCAGAGGTTCTCTGATGACTCTGCCATCAGCGGACTCATCAAAGACAGTGATGACAGAGAATACAGGGAGCTGATACAGGACTTTTAAAACTAGTGCCTGCAAAACTGCCTCCTGTTAAACACAGGAAAAACCAAGGAGCTGGTGGCAGTTTTCCACAGGAACAGGCACAGCCCGACACCGATGAACCTCCAGCAGATGGACACTGAGGGAGTGGACTCTTATAAGAACCTGAGTGTTCATCTGAACGATAAACTGGACTGGTCTCACAACATTGATGTTGAGGAAAGGTCAGAGCAGACTGTACCTGCTGAGGAGACTCAGGACCATTGGAGTGCAGGGTGCTCTCCTGAGGACCTCCATCGACATTGTAGTGGCATCAGCCATTTTCTTTGGAGTAGCCTGCCAGTGCAGCAGCCTATCAGCGGCTGACAGGAAGAAGATCGACAAACAGCTGTGAAAGGCTTGTTCTGTCTTTAGGGGTCCCTTGGACTCAGTGCAGGTGGTGGGAGAGAGGAGGGTGGTGGCCATGCTAGCTTCTCTGAAGAACAACGCCTCCCACCCCATGCAGAACATCATGACTGCACTGAGCAGCTCCTTCGGCGTGAAGGAGAGATTCCGCAGGTCCTTCCTCCCAGCTGCTGTTCGACTGTATAACAGTCAGCTCTGCTCTCAGTCGACTTCTCGCTCATTCATTCCCTCACTCTCTCATTCATCCGCTCAAATTTCCACTCATTCACACATCCACTCACTCAGACACCATAGGTGTCACCACTGTGCTGCTGCCACTGCAAGAACTGCTGTTGTTTGCTTCTCTTCGCAACTTTTGCATGTTACTGTTTTTTCTGTAGATACTTTTTATATATTGTCATATTGTTTAGGTGCAATTTGTTAATACAAGCCTGTTAGAAATATATATTATATATATATACATTATTTATTGTTCATTCTTATTTTTTCTATATTTTTGATAAATTTCCTTGCTCTATACACTTTCTGCTGCGAGTGGTTGAAATTTCCCCACTGTGGGACGATTAAAGGAATATTCTATTCTATTCTTCTTCATTGGTGGTTTGTTTGTCCTAACTGTTTTTCCTTAAATCTGAAAGATTTGTCACCGGTAGATCAAACCTGTGGTTGCCTTGATGCTGCGTCCGTTCATGATGGAGCAGATGGTGGCTGCTCGGCATTGGGAAAAACGCGAATGAAACTGAGATTTGTCTCATCCCTCCTGGTTTCACTGATCTGGTTTTAGTCGCTTGCCTTTTTGTTTTGTCCCGTCAACAGTATCGTTGAGATGTTCCTCTGACTGTGCCTGGTTTGCTCCTCCGTCACAGCTTCTTGTGGCGGATTTTTGACATTTTTGATGGAAGATTTAGCTAAAGAATGATTCAAATTCTTTTTAACTTGATCCATTGATTTTGACTTCATTTTCTATCAGTCATTCACAGAGACTTACAGCCATTAACCCTCTCATTCACATGTCATATAATGATAATAATAAAATGTTTTATTTAAGATGCCTTATACAGACATACAACCATTCACTCACTATTTCCCCACTCATGGAGAATCGTAGCCTTTCACTCATCATAAATAGACAGCCATTCACTCTTTCATTCCTGTGTGTCTCATATAGAGACACACAAACCATTCACCCTCTCATTCACGTGTCATATAGAGACTAGATTCATTCTCATAGTCATTTCATGATGATAATAATAATACATTTTATTTAAGGCACCTAATGTTGTCATTAACCAATGCACTCCCCCATTATATGTAGAGAGATGCAACATTCAGCCTTTCATTCACACGTCACATAATCATAAAAATGCATTTTTATTTAAGGTGCCTTATATAGTGATACAACCAGTCACTCTCTCATTCACAAGTTATTTAATAAATATATTAAAAAAACATTTTATTTGAGTTGCCTTATATAGTGATACAACCATTCACTCTCTCATTCACAGGTTATTTAATAATAGGCATCTTATTCAGTCATACAACCATTAATCGTCTCAGTCATATAGACGCAGCCATTCACCCTCTCATTCACAGGTCATATGATAAGAATAAACATTTTATTTAAGGCACCTGATATAGTCATACAGCCGTTGCTGGAAATCCAGTGGTCCTGCCCCGCGGCACCTCTGCTTCACGTTTGAGGTGGTTTGCGGTTGATGGACGGCGTTCGACCGGCTGTAGCTCAGGGACACGCAGCCTTCACCGGACCTCCTCCTCCTCTTCATCTTCTCGCCGCTGCCCCGCTGACACATATCTGCCGGTGAGCAGATTATCTTTGATGTTAATCTTCCCGCCAATCCGCCTTGCGCTGCCGCTCAGGCAGCTGAGCACCCGCCGCGGCCTTTTCAGCCGACGGACCGTGCCAGACGAGAACACGCGGGGGGAAAAAAAATCTGTCGTCTGTGAACAATGGCGCTCGGCCTCTCGTTCCCCCGTCCCTCGATGCAATCCCCCCTAGTCTCCATGGCAACCACGCATCCGATGACATCGGCTGGCGGGAACAGTGTGTTCATATCTCCGGGATTTTCATTGAGCTCAGAACGTTGCCTGGATTTTGGCGCAAGCCATAATTTCGTGTGTATGTGTGTGTGTGTGTGTGTGTGTGTGTGTGTGCGTGTGCGTGTGCGTGTGCGTGTGTGTGTGTGTGTGTGTGTGCGTGCGTCAGCTGTCATGCTGCCAGCTCTAATGTGCAGATGATATAATTATTTGTGTGGGTGCATTCATTATTCCTGCAGTGAGTTCATGCTCTGTGCGGCATCACTGGGCGCCTCACACTCCTCACACTGGTGAATGGTTTGATGTGTCCATGATGTGCAAATGACCGGATAGGTTTTTTCTTTACCATGTATGAATGAGTGAATGGTTGTGACTGTATTTCTATATAATGTAAAAGTGAGAGGGTGAATGGTCTCCATATGACGTGTGAACGAGAGGGTGAATAATTGAATGTCTCTGACATGCAGCCGGGTTAACCCCTCGTGAGTGAATGTGACCAGTGAAACCCTGTGGCGATTCGTCTGGCGCTCAGGGATCCGGTTTGTCACCCGTGCATTTGAGTGTGTCACCGATGACTTTTGACAAAACCAGCTAACAGTTATCATAGACTCCCATTCATTGTACTAAGCTAACTGAGTGGGACCATTGGTCGCCAGCTAAGGTAGCAACTGGATTAGCCTACTGGCTAATATTAGCATGCGTAGCTGGGCCACGGGTGGAGCTGACCAGATAGATCCTGCATGTGTGTGAGTGTGTGTTTTCCACGTATATTTAGCCTTTTAGGTGCAAATGCTCTAATGCAACAGATTATTATTTGACCAAGGGTAAAGGTGTATCTGTACCACTGGCATATTATGGGATGTCCGCATTGGGTTGTGTTTAATGCGCATAGATGAAGGCGACCGTTAAAAGTCTCCCTCCGTCCTCGGCGCCATCGTCTTCATCAGCGGCCAGGTGTGTCGGTGATACCCGCGACGCTGGCGACTTCTGCTTTTGGTTGTCCTTTGCACTGCCCATCAAGATCCCCCCCGGGGGAGGAAGGTCATGGGATAGGTCGACAGGCCGCTCATTAGGATACGAGTGTGTTTGTGTGTGTGTCTTTTCAGCATTGTCATCCAACTCTGTGACCTGGGAGAGAAATATGTGTGTGTGAGAGATATGGAATTTGGTGTGTCATTAGTGTGTGTGTGTGTGTGTGTGTGTGTGTGTGTGTGTGTGTGTGTGCCGTCTGGTTACACGTGTCTGTGACTGTGTATGCGTATGTGTGTGTGTGTGTGAGTAAACACTGGAGGGGGCAGGACAGAGTGTGAGATTTAGAGTTGGAGCATATTTTGTTGGTGTGTGTGGATGTGTGTGTGAATATGTGGTTTGTATCAGCTGTGTGTGTGTGTGTTTTCAGCGCTGTCGTCCAACTCCGGGTCCTTGGACAAAGATCCAAGGGGGTGTGACTGTGTGTGTGTGTGTGTGTGTGTGTGTGTGTGTGTGTGTTCATGTTGAATCGCTATTTAGTAATGGATGATATGGTAGTTGAAGCATCTTTTGCGGTTGTGTGTATGGGATATCATCCAGTACACACACACTTCTTCTGTATGTGTGTGTTTTCATGCATTATTAAAAGCTGATATACTTTTGACATTGCTTTGCAAATAAAATAAAATAAAATATAATTAGATTAAATTACATTCAATAAAATTAAATTATGACACTTAAAAAAATAAAATGGAAATAAAAAATGATCAGATTTCATATGATTTTTCAGCAGTGCTCACGCAGGATGCTTTTGGTGCAGGCGGTTGGCCGTCTGAGGTCAAAGGTCACGACGGGGGCTGCTCCGTTGGGTGGTGTGCTCGTGTGGCACAGAGCTGCTGCTCCGTCTGCGGAGTCACCGGGTTCACGCTTGCACACGAATTCTGGCACGCTCCTCGCTCCTCGTCCTCCATCCGACTGTCACATTAGCATGCAGTCTGCCGCGAGCCCGCACACACACACACACACACACACACACACACACACACACACACACATACACACACATACACATACACACACACACACACACTGAGAGGGGACAGTGATGACATTTCTTCTGTCTCCCAGCTCCTGCTCTCTCTCGCATCCCTTTTTTTGTCATTTTTATCTCCGTTTATGGTCTTATGGTTGCCATGGCGGCAGTTTCTGGCTCTCTCCGGCCTCCTCCTGCATTATTCAGCCGCGTGAAATGCTCCAGACAGTTTTACTTGATTATGAAATATTAACTGGTCTGAGAGAATGTTTTCCTTTTCCCTTCTCTTTCTTCTGCGACAATCGGTGTTTCGACGGAAGCACTGCTGATAATAATCACAATGATAGTCATAACATTATTGATGAAAATAATTCATGATCGGTGTCGTTTTTAAAACGTTTTCTTAACTGAGCTATTATTCTCCTTTTTATTCTCAAAAGACCCCCAGAGTCCCTTTTTGATATTAAGAAACTTAAAATGAAACCAAAAAATATATGTATACTCATACAGTATATGCAGTCTTTTATTTATTTATTTATTGAATTTAATTTTTTGGTTTATTATTTTCCCACAGTTTTGTAGAAATGTTTTGTAATAATAATAAAATATTGATTTATTAACTGAGATATTATTCTTCTTTTTATTCTCAAAATCTTCCTATATTAGTCCCTTTCATAGTAAGATAAAACAAAATAACAAAATATATGCCTATCTACACATACAGTACATGTAGTCTTTTATTTTGTTATTTATTTAGTTGTATTCATTATTGTTTCACAGAAATTGCTTAAGAAATCAAATAAAATATAAATAAAATAAAAAAGGATAAAATAAAATAACATTATATAACACAGACTCCTTGTTTTTTGCTTTATTTTTGAAACCAGATCCATGAATTTCTCCATCAGCAGATTGTGTTCCTGCTAATTTTACACAAATCAAATAATTAACGATGAAAATTAAGTCAAGATATGTCAAAAGCCCGTCAATCAAACGCGCCGCATTTACAGGGAGGTCAAAGGTCAACATCAATTCCAATATGCGGCTATGCTAACGGCCGAGCTCCTGCAACTCCTTTGCATGAAGCAGGCGCAGTCCAATGGCGTCCATCTTTAATTTTCCGGGGCTACAACCCACTATTTGTACACACAGGTGGATTTTTCGGCTGCATTTTTCTGTGAGAGCGTAGTGGCAGAAGAAAACCAAGACGTTGAACACTGACACTCCGCTTTGCAGAAACATGGCAGGGCCTGCGTTTTCACATAGGTTTTATTTTGGAGGGGTGGGGTTTGTCTCTGGCGCCCCCGCAAACGATCTGCAGTATCACAGCCTTACAATGGAAGCTCCTCTGCAGAAAGTCATCACAGTTCTTGTTCAGGCTTGACGGGAGGGGGATAAAAAATGAATATCAATGAAATTACTGGGCTGAGAGAGAGAACGAGAAAAAGAGAGAGAGAGAGGAAGACAAATCCTGTGTTTCAGAGTGGAATCGCAATGGTAGTCAGCGCTCACACTTGAATTTTAATTCGCTCGCCACTAGGGAGGAGGGGGAGCACTGTTTCGCTGTGGACTCACGCACACACACACACAGGCACGTGCACACTTACACACACACACACACTCACACACTCATGTGCACTCCTGTCAATTCACATCAAGGCGTGATGGCGAGGCGTATGCGTGTGGGAACAAGTGGAAATCCAATGCACATCGTAGCCACACACACACACACACACACACACACACACACACACACACACACACACACATGCCTTCAAAGGTAAACACGTCATTACTAGATGTATGTGTGTGTGTTCAGGGAGTGTGTGTTTAGGGTTTGCAGATGGATGCAGATCTTGTCTTTTTGTTTGCGGCACCACATCATTACCCGGTGAGGCGCGGGCCGTTTCCATGCCAACGCTATCTTCCTTTTCCGCACTGCCACCACCTGTTGAGTCAGAGCTGAAATTAATTTTCTTCTTCTTCTTTGGAGACAAAGACGACGGGAAGGAAAGGAAATGAAAAATATCCGATGAGGGAGGCGAAGGGAGAACATCGTGAGAGGAAGGAGGTGATGAAGGGGTGAGAAGGACGAGGGGAGGGAGGAGGAGGAGGAGGAGGATGCGGTGGATAAGGAGGAAGAGGAGAGGAAATCAATGCAGGGCTTTTCAATTAGTGGCGCCTGTAAACCTGCGCGTTTCCTCCTTGTATCGACGTGAATGAGCAGCGGTTGAAGACAAAGAGCCTCCTGCGTTCTTCAGCAGCGTGCACATGTGTGTGCACGTGTATGTTCACCAGAGGAATGTGTGTTCGGTTCTCTCTCGGTGTTTCAAAATCAATGGGCGGAGCTAAGGAGGCCCAAGATGTCACCTCACCTTTTTGAAGTGAAGAAGAGCCAGAGAGTGGAGGGCTGCGGGAGAAAAGTAATCTCTTGTTCAATGTAACATAATCTATTACATTGTTTGATTATAGTTTCGTTCTTGGAGTCAAATTAGGCCATTTCTTATTCTGACTTCTAGACCACTCTATTCACAGGTTCCTGGTTGGATTCCATCTAGGTTCTCCTGCCTGGGTTCTCTCTGAGCACACCCTCCATGTCCTCCAGCCTCTACGGGTTGCCCGTCTTCCTCCCGCAGTCTGAAAAGTCAGCAGGGTCAATGAAGGCCATGGATTGTCCCAAAGGGTGAATGGATGTCTAAATGTGGCCCTTTGATTGACAGCTGAGCTTGAGATTGACAGCTTACCCGTCCAGGTTCATCGATGATGAATGGATGACTTTGTGCTGTGACCTCCCTTTGGCCGGATGTGAGAAACATCTTTCGCAACCTGCAGGCAGTCATGTTTGATATTTCCCCGTCAACACCTCCAGAAGCTGAGCTTCCACTTTGGGCCTTCAGGAGTTTCAGCCGTCCATCTTTGTCTGCACCAGGCGACCCCCCCCATCTGATGGCTAGATCCCCCCCCGCCCCCCACCCCCCCGGCCAGTCGCAACCCCTCGTCTGGGTCGATAAACTAGCTGGCGGGCTCCAGCTGTCACAACCAATAAGAGTCCTCCTCGTGTTCTGTCTGGGCCAATCAGAGCACTCCTGGTGTCTGTGGGGTTCTTGGCAGCTTCCCCTCGCCACGCTGATCCGGGTGAAACAAAAGGCTAACAGCACTTGGCTTTGAGGCGCCGTCATCCCCAGACAATCAGTCAGACACACACACACACACTCAGAAACACACTCACGGACAGGCCAAACTCTGCTCATTATGGTTGTCCACACCCTTCACCAGAGGAGCCGGAAGACACCCCAATTACTCGTGGGTAACACTGAGGGAAAAACAACATCTCACAGACACACACACACACAAATATGAGCCATCTTACGTAACATGATTTGTTTATCTCGTCAACAAAACAGGGATTCCTTTATTATATAAATTTTGTCTGTTGGATGCTTCTCGTTTGGAATTGACCTGAAGATGACCCTGACTAGAACCCCACCATAACCATGACCAGGACTACACCTATGTCTACAACTACGACTGCAGCCATGACTAGAACTACAACCACAACCACGACTATGACCAAGACCACAACTGTGACTATGACCAGGAGTATGACTTCAACTTTGACCATGTCCACGATCGTGACTATGGCTGTAACCATGATCCTGACAATCACTACGTCCACAACCACGACTTCAACCCTGATGCCTATCACGACCGTGACTTCGGCCAAGACTACGACCGTCACTACAACTACAATTACAACCATGACCATGAACATGATCAAGACTACCACCCCGACTCTTACCACGACCATGACTTTGGCAAAGAATACGACCATGGCTACGACCAGGACTACAGCTATGGCTTCAACCATGACTAGAACTACAACCACCACCACAACCACAATTATGACCTTGACTACAATCCCAACACCCACCACGACCATTGCTATGACTACAACAACAACCATGACTGGAACTACAACCGTGACCACAACTGCAACCATGAGTTCAGTCCTGATGCCCACCACAACCACAACCACGGCAGCAACCATGACGACAACCATGAATAGAACTACAACTGTGACCATGACTACAACCAAGATGAAGACTGAGACAACAACCGTGAGTATGACCATGATCTTGACTACAAGTACTACAACCCCAGTAGCTGCAAGGACCATGACTATGGATACGATTATGAACACGCCCACGACTTCGACCATGACTGCAACTACAACCATAACTACGAGCTGGTCATCGTCATAATCATGGTCCTAGTTGTGGTTGTCATCACTGCTGTGGTAGGGATGGGGTTTTATTCGTTGTCCTGGGTGATGTGGACCCCCAACACTGAACACGGCCACGACTGCAACCCTTACCACGACGACGGCCCCAACCGTGACTTCAATCCCAACCACGACCAATCCTTTGACCTTGACCACTCCCACCAGGACGGTACACAACCACCTCCACCACGACCTCCGACCCAGTGCTGTCTCGTCTTGCCCCTCCAATTAAAACGGGGTTGCGCTGTGGAAGCGCCAGCCGTTGTCCTCGTCACCCGGGGGCATCTGATTGGTGCAGGAGCCGCAGGGGGGTGTCTCTTAAATTGAATTACTTCCAGCCAAGGGTCTATGTGTCTCACCGAGGTGTTTCCTCAAGCTGAGGTGTTGGAGCAGAAATGGCAGGACGATCAAAACGTCCAAACCAATCACAGCAGGACGCTTCTGCTCATTTTCTCAGTCTGGTTGAAGGACCTGCTGATGTTCTCAAAACTTAAACTAGGTGCTAATTTGTGGTGAGAGGGGATATATCGCATATTATCATTGTTGTTGTTGATGTTGTTATTATTGTTATTGTTGTTGTTGTTGCTGCTTCTGCTGTTGCTTTTATTGTTATTATTACTATTATTATTGTTATTGTTATTTTATTACCATTGTTATTTTTATGTTGGCTACAGTTGCTATCATTATTATTATTATTTTCATCATTTTGGTCATCATCCCTGTCATTGCTTTGTATTCTCCTGTAGTCTTTCCTGTTCCTGTTGCGCAGAACAGATTCAAATTGAAGGTTTCGAATTACACATCTGTACAAAGTGTTTGAGTTACATCGTGTACAAGTCAAAATGCTGTTTCCCGTCGTGTCGACTGCGGATGACTGATGCACGAAACCATGTGTCTGTGGTCGAAAACCACCAATTGAGGGTTTGTTGCCCAACATCGTCACTAAACCTTCTGTCTGTCAACCCCCCCACCCCCTCACCCTCCTTTAATCCCATTAGACTAACCAGGCAGTGAAAAGGAAACAAAAGCTTTTAACTGGAGCTCCGGTCTGGGGGTCATAACGAGGAATCCGACAGAAGGACACTGTCACGGTGCCCAGCCGCAGATCCGAGTGCCAATCCCAGCGGGGGTGTCGAGGCCGCCGAGCCAGCTGAGCCATATGTTGGCCGCTGTGTTACCATTCCAACTGCAAAAAGATGGTTGATTATGGGCCGTTTGAACGTTGAACCCTGTGAGCTTACAGAGCAGCGTCCTGCGGCCTGGTTTCAGGGCGTTTGCTTGATTGACAGCCGGGTTCCACCCACGTTCACTCAATTAGCTGCTCTTTTGGGCGCTAAACTTCCCCCGTCATGGCTTCCGCACCTTCCGGTGTCAGGATTCACAAGAGGTTGGTGTTTCATTCCGCAGGCGCTGATAGAATCAACCAATCACAGTTGAGTGTCGACTGGTGACACTCTGCTGGCTCAGATCAGGAATGCCGTTATCTTCCACTGCTAAGCTGACTGTGCCGACCTGTGTGTCTGTGCAAAACTGATATTAGCAACCTTCGTGGCTATGTAAATTTAGTATTGCTGATCTACTTGCCCATGTAAAGCTAACATTACCTACCTGTGAGCCAGTGCAAAGCTAACATTAGCAACCTGCCTGACCGTGCATACTAACATTTCCGACCTGCCTTCCAGTGCAGTTATATATATAACATGCAGTTATATATAACATGCAAAACTTACATGGCTGATCTGCATGCCCGGGCAAAGCTAATATTTGTGACCTGCGTGCCTGTGCAAAGCTAACATTACCAACCTGCCTGCCTGTTCAAAGCTTATATTAGCGTTCTGCATGCTAGCACAAGCATGTTTAGCATTGAGCTGCGAATGGAGGCTGGAGATGCTAGTGTGATATTCAGACTCCTTGACTCCACCTGGAAGTTTCTTGTGTATCATGCTAACCACGCTGTGCGTCAGTGAAATCTGTCCCACTCGAACCTGGCACTGAGAAAACGTTCTGAGGTGCAAATTAACATGTAATTAAAATGCGTTACATTTTCTTAATGGGTTGTTTTTTCTGGAATGACTGAATCAAAATGAACAGGCTAAAGCCCCAGTCCTGATTTATCTATTTGTGTAAATATGGGTCCAGGCTGACTAGTCATATGTGGAGTGTCGGAGACAATTCGCCACAGCCACAGCATCACCGTGCCAACAGCGAAAAGATGGTTGACCTTTACGGCCATTTGATGATTGAACCCTGTTAACTTTACAGAACAGCGTCCTGCGGCCCTGGGTTCAGGCTGTTTGCTTGATTGACAGCCAGGTTCCACCCACGTTCGCTCAATTAGTTGTTCTTTGGGCCCCAAACCACGGCCAGGGCGGAGGGGGTTGTTAAAGCCCAGGCCTTGTAATGCCGTCATTAATTCCAGGCTGACGTGACGGGAGCGCCATCCGTGATTCTGTGCAGACACTGAGGTCTGGGGTTCTGGGTTTTCCTTGAAGTCCCCGAGCGTGTTTCAGTTTTTTTTTCCCCTGCAAAACTGCGAAAGAATTGGAAGACTACTCTTGCTGGATGCAGCTCAGGAATGGCCCAGCGAATACGGAGCTTCAAACTAGAGGAGGAAATCGGGGATGTTATAATTCCTCGCTGTCAAACGTTGACAGGCATGGATTGTTTAGGTTTCTTTTTCTTCCCCGGCGACGCTCTGAAATTCCCCCATGTGTGGGATTTATGCCAGGAAGCTGCAAGATACACATTTAATACACGTGTGTTTAAAGCAACTGAAATAACACATGCTAGCGTTCAAGTCTTCCTTCATTAGCCGCTTTCAGCCTGTAGGAACGACTTGCAGTTCCTTGAACTTTTTCAAGGTTTTTTGTCCCCACCGTGGTCCCACTGCCTAAGATTTTCCCTTGATGGAGGCTAATTCCTAGGACCAAATTTGAGTTTAACAGGTCTTAGAACTTTTCTGTCTGAAAGTGGCTATTTCAGAACTTCACAGTGTGGAGAAGAACCATCAGCCTGGTTGGTTTCATCGGGCTCCTCTTGTTTTTTTCCGGAGGGGATGCCCAACTGTTTATCATTTTACCATAACTACCGTAACCGTAGTGACAGAGGGGCAAGAAGAGCGACGATGGATTTTAGGTCCAGAAGGGTGGTTGACGACAGAGTCGGGTTGAGCGGTCAGAGGAACATGGCTGAAGTTGCCATTTCCTCTTCTCCATCATAATCCAGATTTACAGAAGTTTTGGGACCTCAGCTGTTGGTTAAAGATGGTGAAGGGTTGTGGAGTACAATCTGAGGCTCGTAGTGGACTGAGAAAGTCCAAAAAACGAGTGAGGGGGAGGCCTTTCCCGGGATAATCAGCAATTTTCTCTAATTCCAAATTGAGTTCCAGGCAGAGTCCAGACACCCTGACAAGTAACGTGAGGATTAATGTGTTCGTTATATTGGGGAGATGTACAGCTGTGCATCTGGCCCTGATGGTAGAACCCATGATAGAAGGTGAAATATCCGAAAAGGGAACTATAAGTGAACCGGGGTAGAGCTCTGAGGAGCACCTGAGTCGGTGCAAAGGACAAAGCATGGGCAACATGGGAGAAGATTTGTCATCCAAAGCTACAGATGGGTCAAGGAGGACCAGGGCAGGAGAGGAACCAGGGCATGAATCCTGAAGAAGTGACTGAGTAGAACAAGAAGCTTCAGAACTGGACTCAAGAGACTCCAGGAAGTTGAAAATTTGTGAGGAAACGGCTCTTTAATAGGACTTGGACTCCAAAGATGGAGGCAATATCAGAAGCATGACTACAGATTTAGCATGTAGCTAAAGCTAGCAGGTTTTGGCAGAGATTCAAAGCAGTGTGGTCTGAATATATGCTGACAGAAGCACCGTGAGCTCACAGCTTCATGTTGTCGGAGAAAGTCACATTGTGACAGACAGAACCGAGTGTTCTCTCCTCCGCTACAGACACACTCAGGGTCAGCTCTTCTTCTCCCTTCACCACGCTCACTCCTTCATCATCTCCTAGACACCTCACCCTTGCCTCCCCCTCCATCAGGCCATGTCGCTGTTCTCCTCGTCCCTCCTCATCTTCGACGGTCATTTTCCAGACGGGTTGGTTTGTTTTCATCCTGGATGTGGAGGGTGAGGAACAGGAGGTGGTGGTGGGGCTGGGGTCGAAGGCTGATCGTCCTTCCCCCGGTGTCTCTCTGCAGCCGAACATAAACGTTCCCAGTGCCTGTCTGGAAATGAGGTGTCATTAAAGGAATGCGTTTCAGCCGGGTGTGTGTGTGTGTGTGTGTGTGTGTTTGCATAATTACTCTTGCCACAATTCCAGCTTTCCAGTTCAGCGCAGCAAGAATATCCGTTTTTTATTTCTGATTATGCTAAAGCTTATTTCTACATATATATATATATATATATATATATATATATGTGTGTGTGTGTCTGTGTGTGTGTCTTTTTTCATCATTTTAGATTTGGTTGATGCCAAAATCACAGCTTTCTGGTTGAGCGCTGGGTCTGTTTGTTTTTAATAGTGATTCAGCGTGTGCATCTGTGTACACACAGACACGTGTGTGTGTGTGTGTGTGTGTGTGTGTGTGTGTGTGTGTGTGTGTGGTTTTTTTTTTTGTTTGTTTGTGGTGTCTGGAACAGTGTTGTGTGGGTGTGTCGGGGGCGCGGTGTGTGTGTGTGAGAAACACTGTTTTTGTGTGTGTGT
>CAAKHD010000064.1:3116-14554 GCA_901007705.1 Fistularia tabacaria | reverse complement strand
GTCTGTTTGTTTTTAATAGTGATTCAGCGTGTGCATCTGTGTACACACAGACACGTGTGTGTGTGTGTGTGTGTGTGTGTGTGTGTGTGTGTGTGTGTGTCAGGATTTTTTTTTGTAATTGGTTGATGCCTGGAAACCAGTGTTGTTGGTGAGTATCGGGAGTGCTGGTTGTGATTGTGAAGCAAACTGTTTGTGTGTTAGTGTGTGTGTGTATGTTTTTTTTTGTATCCTGAAATGTGTCAATGCCTGGAAAACCAGCTTCCTTGGTTATCAGTTAGGTGTTTGACATTGTTGAAGGAAATAGTATTGCCTATATATGCCTGTGTGTGTATAGGTTTTTTTTGGATTGGTTGATGCTGAAAATCAGCTCTGCTAGTGAGTGAAGCAGACTGGATACACTTGTGTGTGTGTGGGCATTATTATTTTTTCCCATTAAAAAAATTGATGAAGCCTGTAACCCTTCTTTGAGGGTTATCACTTGGTGTGTGACATGGTTAGTTTTGGTAGTATTGCCTGTGCGTGTGTGTGTTTGCGTGTGTGTTAGTGTCTGCTCAGCTCCCTGCCGATGTGTTAAACAGCAGGATTGTAAGGTTGCAGTGGGGATTAACCCCTGAACGACCCCGGCTTGAAAGACATCGCTTGCCGCCGCTGCCGCTCCAGTAGCCTCGCAAACTGCTGACGAACAGTCAGACCCGTGCACGTACACATGCACACACACATCCACAGTTTTATTGCTGTGTTTTCCACCACACTCAGGAAAAGCTCACAGTCGACGTCCAATAGTTGAGCTGCAGGACAAGGCTTGGTGCAAAATCTGAAATGCCAGCTTTGAAAAGTGAAGGGGGGAAAACATGCACGCACGCACACACACACACACACACATACACACACAAACGTGAAAAGGCCAGACTTTGCTCATTACGGTCCTACACACCGTTCACTGCTGGATGGAAGACACCCCAATTACTAGTGTGTAACAATGGGGAAAAAGCAAAACCAAGACAAACACACACACATAAATCTTTCAGCCTTCTTATTTAAGATGATGTGTTTATCATCAGTGATTTTGTCATTATATCAGTTTTGATGCGTCTTGTCTGGACTTGACCTTCAGACTGCAACCAAAGACACACGCATGCACGCACACGCATTAACAGTGTATGACAGACCCATTAAGATGGAGCCCACCTGTCGCCCCAAACATGAGCGCGCTCTGTTGCCGTGGACGTGATAAATTGGCAAAACCCAGGAGTGCAGCCTTTCCCCCGTGCGTGCGTGCGTGCGTGCGTGCGTGGTGCGTGCGTGCGTGCGTGCGTGCGTGCGTGCGTGCGTGCGTGCGTGCGTGCGTGTGTTTGTGCGCACATTTCATTTTTTTCCCATCAATTCAACCAGAATTCGAATAAGATGTTGATTGTTGCTCGGTGGCCCTTAAGTTCCCGAGGAAAAGCTTTCGACTTGGTTTCAGGCCTTCACTGCAAGTCCCGGCCAAAGTATATTTATTTTTAAATTTATTTATTTATATTTTATTCATTTATTTATTTATTCATCCGTGAATGCTCTTCTTTACACTGAGAGCGTGAGTTTGAGCCGACATCAGACGTCACGTCAACCCTTTAAAACTTTCTAAAAAGAAACAGAAAAGTCAAACCTGGACTTGGGGACGATGAAGAGCTTAAAATCCGACGGGGTCTCGGCAGGAGCTAAAACGGGAGGATGGTTGCAGAGATCCCCCTCGCAGATGCCATGTGTGCCGAAGGCTGGACGCCAAAGCTCCTTACTCGACGCTTGACCCCCATTACCTCCAAACGCCATGTGGGCGGGTCTTTGCTTGACACGCTGAGTCTCTTTAGGATGGAGTTTCTTTGATTTTCAGTGCTCATTGAATCAGCAGCTGCTCGTCAGTCAGTCAGATTGTTGTTTAGTTACCCGGTTGGTGGGTAAACTAGTTGGTCGGTCTGCTACTCACACGTCGGCAACAATTTTTCTGGTGAAAACTTCAAATATGTCTTGCACTGTAGCTGTCTGTCCACGCCAGAGTGCTGTTTGCGGTGCCAGAGGTGGAAAGTGCAGCTCCAGAGTGGAAAGAGTTGACAAACCCCCCCGCCTCTGTCGCCGTGGAGGTGTGGGGGGGTCACACACTTTGAAATGGGTATTCGCGCTAAGGTTGCAGTCAATTAGCTTTAACAGGGGGGTTGACAACAACAACAATGGCGGACTCCGGAGTACTCCAGACACTCCAGAATCCTCCAGAGGGCTCCAAAACCTGCACCTAAGTGAGCCTTGCTTCTTTCCAGCTGTTCTCCCGGACACACAGCATCTCTCCCTTCCTTCTCTGCATCTTGTCAACCAACTCTGTAGCTTTTCCTGTCATCGTCCTGATTTCAAAGTCCCTCCTCCCAGTTCCAGACTCCCCGTCCTGTCGGTTAATGGTACCAATGCCGTTGGTTTTCAGCCCGGGTATGAGAGCCGCAGGTTCGATACGCATCTTTGGTTTTGGCAAAATGACCCTCTAGACCCGACCCTCAGAGAGACACTGGCTTGTGCTCCTCTGAGGCTGCATTATGTAGCAACCTGGGGTTCGGCATCTTGCCCAAGGACACTTCGGCATGCAACCAGAACTGTCACCCTTCTGATAGGAGGGACGCCAGGTCAACCATTAACTCCAGCCCGTCATCAGTCCATTGCTCGCCGTTATCGATGTGCGCATGTTTGTGATGGTGCCAATACAGGAAGTTTCTGGACAGGAAAACAGCGTCAACTACTGGTGTGTTTACTACGGCCTCTCAGGTGTTTCCTCGGTGCTGGTGTGCACAGTTTCAGTAAAGGACCGCGGTCTCCACGTGGAACTGCGGGGTGTTGACGTGTAATTGGGGCCGCTGGTTAGCTATTTACCAAGTTAGCTGTGTAGTGTGTGTGTGTGTTTTTCACAATTATTTCAACTCTAATGATTTAGTTTCCTTAAAGATCCCCCCTCCCTCCGCAGGGTACCCCCGAAATCCCTCCCTCTCCAACCCCCTTAATCCCTAATCCCAGCTCCTGGCCATTCAAGTGCATTAGTGAATTACTCCTTTAATCCGAAGGGGAGAGACGGCAAAGCCGCTTTCTGCGCGGCGCTAGCGACCAGACGTCGAGTAAACCGCCAATCGCCTCTCGCTTTAATTTGTCTCCATCCCGTAATGATGGGGGTTGAAGAGGCAGCCGGGAATGATATACGTGTGTTTGTGTTTGCGGCACGCTGTCCAAGCAGAAGCAGATGTGGCGTCAGCGCTTCCTGTTTTAAGATTCGCGTGTCTCCTGTTGAGGGGGAAATGCGATCCGATGTTCGACCTGTTCTTCAGAATAAATTTGCATCGGAGAATGACCTCGTCCGATTGGAGTGAGAGGAACTTCAATTTCCTGGCCGCGGGCCTCAGCGAAGGCTCTGCATTGGAGATTTTTTTTTCCACCGACATTGCTGCCGTGCTTTCCGGTGTCACGGACGTTTCACACATGGGCGCCGTTTCATTCCGAAAGCGCCGGTTGAATCGACCAATTGTTATCAAGTGTCGACTCGGGACAATCTGCTCACTCTTACTTATAATGAAGTTCTCTTTCGCAGCTAAGCTAACATTACATTACTATTAGCTAAGCTAATAATTGCGACCTGTGTTCCCGTGCAAAGCTAATATAAGTGACTTGCCTGCCTGTGCAAAGCTAACATTACTGACGAGCACGGCTGTTCAAAACTAACATTATCGACCTGCCTGCCTGTGCAAAAGTGAACATTACTGCTTCGTGCTTCATGCTAATCACACTATGCGTCGAAATCTGTCCCCCCTAACTCGTGCCCTGAGAAAACTGCGGTGCAAATAAAAATGCGCTTAAAATGCATAAAATTTTCTCAGCTTGTTAATCTTTTTCTGCAATGAATTAATCAAAATTGAAATTGTTGAACTCCCAGGCTTAATAAATATATATAAACAGATATATTATATAGAAACAGAAAATAAAGAAAACCTAATAGGACATTAGCGATATAAATATTCTTTAATGGAAATAAAGTATTTCTTATGGCATAAAGAGTGGCGTTACTTCTAAATAGTACTGTGTTTGCAGCTCAGAGTAGCGGATTTGTTTGCCCGAAAATCCGCTGCTGCTGCTGCTGCTGCGTTCAAGGGTGGCTTGGAAAGCAAGACATTTCTCTGCCGACTCATGACTTAGTCTTCCCTTTGGTGAACCCGTTCCCCCACCACTTCCTGTCGCAGCCGCACCGGGATTCTCCGCCCCCTCCTGGTTCTGAGTAAATAATCCTCGCTGCCGACTGAACTGTTATTTCATTTGTGTTTTGCAGGAGACATCCTGGGTGCCAACGCCACCGAACTGGACGCCACCGCCAATGCCACGGCCCTGCTGAACGAGCAGGAAGGGCCTGTCAAATCCGGTCATGTCGTCGCCACAGCGACCACAATGAGTGGCTCCGCTGTCCCTGCGACCGTGACTCCGCGGGCTGGGAGGATCCCCCGCGCTGGCGAGGAGGATGAGCAAAGCAGCGGCATGTTCGGCGAGGCGGCGCTCCCCGAGCCGAAGGTGGCGGCGCCCCCTCCGCCGCCGCCGCCGCAGCTCAGCCCCAACTCGGCCGAGAAGGATGACCTGCTGCCTAGCAACCCACACAAACCCATCATCGAAGGCGAGGAAGAGAAGGAGGAGGAGGAGGTGAAGGAGGCGGAAGAGGAGCCGCAAACCGACCCGCCGTGGATCCACGCCGAGGACACCGCCGTCTTTGATCTGGACCGCTTTCCACGCACCACGGCACCGCCCTCCACCCAGCCCTCCAACCCCGACGTGCTCCACGTGGACTTTTTTGACCCCTCCTCCCGTGGACGCAACCTGGACCTGGCTCCGCCCGCCACTTCATCCCACGCCCACGAGCTCCAGGGCGGCGACCCGACCTCCTGGGCGATGCCGGACAACTACGACTACCTCACGCCCTACGAGGATGGCGTGTCGCCCACCGCCGACGAATACACCTACAGCACCACCACCGACGCTTATGAGACCGACGTGGACCTCCGGCCGGCCCCGGGCCGCAACGGCCCTCAGGTCCCCGGGGGGTCGCCGCCGGGGGCCGAAGCACCGCCAAACATCCCCGCCAGGGTCCCGCCGGCATCTTTGCCCTCAGATGGGTCGGATGGGATGGGCGGCTGCCGCCTCGGGTACCAGATCATGAACGGAAGCTGCCGCTCTCCCTGCGACATGCAGCCCAGCTACTGCCTCAACGGTGGGCAGTGCTACCTGCTGGAGGGCATGGGGGTCTTCTGCAGGTGAGAACACACACGCACACACACACACACACGCACACACACACACACACACATGCTCCTAGGACTCCTTCTTCAGGTGACAGAATACAAGCGTCATCGTTTATGCAGTTTTTTGTCTCTTGTCATTTTCCTCCCTGCTGTTTGGCATCAGTGGGTGTATATATTCCTTCATTATCTGTGCTGCACATCTTGCATCCCAGGGTTGTGATTGGGTGAGAGGTGGCGTTGACCCCAGGGTGGTCAATCACAGGGCTGCATATGGAGACAACCATTCACCCTCTCATTCATGTATCATTAGACAACTCGTGTGAAATGGTGCCATATCAATAAAATCTGACTTGACCTGACAACCAGTCACCCAACCAGTCACTTAAATATCACACAACTATTCACCGTCATTCATATGTCTTATCAAGATATATAGCCATTCACCCTCTCACTCACGCGTCATATGGAGATTTACAAAAATTCACTCACTCAATGAGGAGAAAATATGGAGGCTCCACATTTGGAATCCAACCCCAGACCTCCTTGTAATGAGGCGGGAGCGCTAACCGCTGCGCCGCCAGAAGTGCACATATATCCATATATATATAACCAAAAAACATATTCATCAAATATTTTTTATGCATCGCTATTCAAAGTATGATAATAGTTTCATCCAAGCGTAGACGATGAAAACCTTAGCCGAGAAACACCAAATGAATGAACCTGTGGAGGAGCAAAGAGCCTTGAGGTCGCTTTTAATCACCACTTAATGGCTTCTGTGGCAGCGGTATTCTGCAGGGGCAGTCGCCATCTCATGAACGGCGATGCGACACGTGAAAGCTCAACCCAAGAACCTGTGTGTGCACGCTCCGCGTGTAATGGCCGCCCCCTCGCCACGGCGTCCGCAATCTAGGAGACGGTCAAAGGTCAGGGGTGGGATTAAAAGACTTATTTATGGAAAATATGGCGTAAGCCCCCGACGACCTCGCCGGCACTCCTGAAAGTCCATGCTTATCCGTCTCTGTTTATTTTTCACGCCGATCCCCGGTTCCGGATTACAGTGGCGGCTGACTTTGGGGGCGGAGCCTCTCTCAGCTCCACCAGATCTCTGATGTGGCGCCGTGTCGTGACCTGCTTCTGGAACGATGGTGGACACATTCAGTTCCCCACGTTGCTTTCAATGCATTTGGACAGCCGAGGAACCGGGGAGCGAGGACCCTTTTAGCTTCCTATCCAGAGCAGGGTCTTTTAGCGGTTCCATAGGTGCTTGGTGATTGGTGGAGCTCATAAGCCACAACCATTACTAGATTGTTGTTGCCAACTGCAGAGCGAGATGTTTTCTTGGCACAAAATGGACAGAAGTGGTGAGAAATTGACCCATGAGGAGGTCCAAGCTCTTTGGCCTGCTACGCCTCAGAGGATTTCCAGGGTTCACAGAGGAACAGCGACATTTCGGACAAAGTAAATACGGAGTTAGCTAACGGCTAACGTTCTTCATTCGGCGAAGCAGTGCAGAGAGAAGATAAAAATGCTGCAACCCATCTGATAGTCCATGGTTATTATTCCCGCTATGCAGAACATAGATGTTCTTCAACTTTGCTCTCCATGTTGTCCATGCCATTTGGGATCAGAGCGTAGCAGGTAAACGACATTGAACCAGGTAGCAGGTTAGACTCGAGGCCGCCAGTGCTTTTTTGCATCCCATAATACCAGACAATGAGGCACATTTGCGGAGATGAGTAGGATAATTGCAGGCCGCGCTGCCACAACCTGACCCCACACGCATGGCGTCGGCGGCAACGCGTGGCGTCAAAGCAATGAATCAAAAGGGCGCAGATTAATTTTCAACGCGTTGAATCCAATCCCCTCTGGACACAGGTGCGATTTATGGCCGCCCGCTGCGTGATGAATGCCGCGGAGGGTCTGGGCTTTAGGGCCAGCGTGCAGAGCGTAGTTTGTTTTTGACGGATGGAGCCTGCGGTGGGGGTGACAGCTCGGGCTGAGGGCGGAGGGAAGGCGCTCAGCTTTTTGCCGATTTTTGTGCTGACATCCAGAGCTCCAGCGGGAAGACATCCATCATGTGTGTGTGTGTGTGTGTGTGCTCCTTCAAACAATGTGTTAGCATTCAGATAAAAACCACACACACACATTTATCTCCCAATTATGGAATGGTTCAGCCTGTCAGCGGGGCATACTAATTCTGAACAGCTGCACTTAATATGTAAATCTATGCACGTGTAGAAATATTCCACCGGCTGTTGTGTTATCCACCCCGGCACACTGTGCTGTCAGCAGATACACACACACACACGCACACACACTCCTTCACACCCGGACACATCTGCGTCCGCACCCGAGACTCGGTACCAGACAGCGAACGCCTCAGGACAAGCCCGCGTTTTGATAATTAGGCGAGAGATTTATGATCCTCGACAGTTGACAGCTCCACCTCCACGCGACCTTTCATAAATTTGGTGTGTGTGTCCCCACCAACGCACACACACACACACACACACACACACACACACACACACACACACACACACACACACACACACACGTGTCCTTAGCTGGACACTAAACACTATGATTTCTCAAGGGATGGACGACCCTCACGTTTTCCCAAATTCGTAAACATCTCCTGCATCATCTACCAACTGGCAGCTTCAGTGTAGTTATTGATGTAAGCTAGCTAGTGCTGCTGTGCTAACTGTCATTACAACCCAGTTCAGAGTTGTCTTTCAGGTGAGCGGCAGCAGGCTATTGTCGCTCTTTAGCCTGTCTGGAGTTTGCCTTTGTTTTTCTTTGTTTCCCAAAAATGGTCGCTCCAAAAAAGCCGGGAAACCATTTTGGTGGATCCGGGAAGGTAGTGAAACTTCTCCTGGACAATAAATCGTTAATAAATATCAATATATATTTCATATAGTCAGACTTTAGTGATTTGGTGCCAAATCAAAACCCAGTTGTCTGATGATGCTTTCCATATATAGCAGGTCTGATGATCTGCTGAAACCTAACATTCCCCCATGAGCATCGAGGAAACACTGCCTTTTACTGGTGCAGAAACCGTTGACAGATTCCAGTGTGGGCAGCCTTCTACCTCGACCAGTTGCGGAAGTAACAGATAAAGCGAGAGCAATAGAAAGTAAGAGAGGGATAGAGACAGAGGGGTATGAGTGTTGGGAGGGAAAGCCACAAATGACATCATACTAATAGTAATATTAGCACTGACGTTTATATGCTAATAGTTGAAATGATACAATAGCTTGAATATTCATAGACAAAATAATAATGGTGGATGCCTCACAAGGCACTGCTTCAGATTAAGCCCCGCCCCTCTGGGAACCTACATAATGAGAGAACTTGAGGACTTGGGAGGAGATGAGGTAACCTTCATGTATCATGTGGTCACGACAGGTGCAGATCCCGGTCGATAGATTAGTAGCAGCTGCATTTAATTTTTATTTTCCTTTTCAACATTGCTAGCATGAACAAAAAGCTAGCAAGAACAGTCACGTAAAGAAGTGAATCGTCAGCATGCTGAATGAGAAGGCTCGCCGGCGCGGAGGCTTCACCGCAGAGCCGTGAGATCCAGGGGATTTTCGGGGGCTCAGCCAGCAGATCGGGGCCTCGTGAGGATGAATCAGTGGCGCGCTGGAGAGGAAGTAGAGTGGTGTTTGACTGCCGGGCGCCATTGCAATGTGGGTCAATAGAGCGCTGGCACAGATGAGGAACCCATGTGTTCCCTCCGTGCATGTGAACGTTAGTGCGTAGGCACGGCAGTGAGGGATTACGCACAGGGCCGTGCACGGCGAGTTGAATATTTGGATCTTCCCTCCTCCGTGCTCAGCGCCTTTGGAGAGGCAGGGGAAAAAAAGAAAATTTTTCGTCCACGTCGCCCCAAACCTTGGAGAGCAAGTTACCTCCTAGGAATCCCCATTTTTACGCCGCGTCGTAACTCTTTGCTGAGCGAGGATGTCATCTTGCAGGAATGTCGAGCCGAAGCTCTTCTCCTCTGTTAGCTTTCATATTTAGCTGGTCACGCGTACGAGTGGATGAGCATTGGCTTCCTCCTGAGCAGGAGTGTGTTTCGTGTATGTTTGAAAATGCATATCCAGGCCTGTGCGTGACAAAGCGTCGGGATTGGTCAATGATGGAAGGCCTTGTATGCCTGCATGTATGAGTGTGTGTGAGGGCTTCCTGCAGACATCTATGCACCGTTTGCGCACCCGAACGTGCTGGGGTCACATGACTAGACATTCGGGTGCCTGGGGGGCGGAGCTAGAGAAGTGTATGATATTACGCTTCAGAATCGAGAGGCTGTGAAGGCAGTTGGCGTAAAAAACTACTGGCTCGGAGTTCGGCTAGATATCTCCCACGGGGTCGAAGATATCTCATATTTAGGTTGGGGGGTGAGGCAGCCGTGGGATGACGCGGTGCTTTTGGTGCTTGACCCACATTCAGGAGTCAAAGTCAGCCCAGGCCCCTTCAAAATAAAAGCCTCCGGAGCTCCCTGCTTTAATATGAGGCTTTTCTCTTTTTTGCTGCACTTGCTTGGAATGGACGCTGTGTCAGGACGACAGCGAGGTGAATTAAACCCAGAAATTGGACCTTGCAGAATACGGAGAATGTCCGGATGTACTTTTATTTTGAGTCAACGCATGGCGCCCCCCCCACCTCTGATGCCATCGGGGCTGTAAATCGTCCCCTCTGGCGTCCGGAGAGCCGCGGCCGATATATTCAGGGGAACGGACGAGAGAAAAAGGGGGGGGTGAGGAGGCGGAGGGTGAAAAGAGAGAAGAGGAGGTGGAGAAAGTGAGCAAGAGAGTGAGTCAGAAGGTTACAATGCTCGCCAGCATGGAAACAAACAGGGAGAGCCAGGTTGATTTCACCAGTGCGTGTGTGTGCATGTGCGTGTGTGTGCATGTGTGAGTGTGTGTCTGTGTGTGTGTGTGTGTGTGTGTGTCTGTGTGTGTGTGTGTGTGTGTGTGTGTGTATGTATGTGTGTATGTGTGTTTGTGTTTGTGTCACAGCTTGATGTAATTAATGAGCTCTGAAAAACAACAACGTTTTGTATCCATTCTGGATTTCACGTGCGCATCATGGAAACACACACTCACATTCTCACACGCACACACTCTCAAATGTCAGATTAGGTGCATTAGGGATCACTTCCAAGTCAAAGAGTTTGAGGTTGCCGGGTCAAACTAAGAGGAGATTGATGATGACTGCCGAGAAGGCGCGCGCACACACACACACACACACACACACACACACACACACACACACACACACACAGTCCTTGCCGAAGGTCGTCTGGCCTGAACATCCACTTTTTGTCAAACACATTAGCGGTTACTCGTTGTTGTTTTCCCGCAGGGTTTTTTTTTCCTCGTCCATTACTATCTTTTATCATCCCTCCGCGCCATTTCTGTCAGATGGATTGGATCTGTTATCGTATCTGTGGAAACAAGATTGACAGATGGCGGGACCACGGACCTCTGTTCCAAGAACCATCTTAGCTTCTACTCCGAGGCAGGTTCTTTGCATGATTCCATAGGAGCTTATAGGTGTGTGGCAAAACTCATAAGCCACGCCCATTAATAGATAATTCTTGCGGGCTGCAAAGCGCCACTGTCCTAGTCAGAAAATGCACAGAAGCTGCAAGAAATGGAGCGACAAAGAGGTCCGAGCTCTTCTGGCCTGCTACGCCTCAAAGGGGGTTCCAGGGCTTACAGAGAATCATCTAGATCTTCTCCAAAATAAGCGCAAAGTTAGCTAACGTGTTTCTTCGCATGAGTGCAGTGCAGTGCAGGGAGAAGAGTCCACCTTCATGTCCATGTTGTCTTCTTCTTTGGTGGTTTGTTTTGGAGTGTGGTGAACGTTGCAGACCAAGTCCAAAACTAAAAAGGTTTCCCTGAAACCAAGTTTAAGCTGAATGGCAGCTAATAACAGTTAGCTGCTAATGATAATGCTGATATGGACTCTGTCGTCAGAGCATTTCCTTTCTCAATCTTCTTCTGACATAACCTTTGAGTCTCCATCTCTGAGAGCAGTGTGTGTGTGTGTGTGTGTGTGTGTGTGTGTGTGTGTGTGTGTGTGTGTGTGTGTGTGTGTGTGTGTGTGTGCGCGCGCGCGGTTTTTTCTCCA